>JAUZNC010018226.1:20946-69042 GCA_034780395.1 Vannuccia rotundouncinata
AACATTCTATAACAGTTGTGAGTTACTCCGTTATCCATAGAGCATTCTATAACAGTTGTGAGTTACTCCGTTATCCACAGAGCATTCTATAACAGTTGTGAGTTACTCCGTTATCCACAGAACATTCTATAACAGTTGTGAGTTACTCCGTTATCCACAGAGCATTCTATAACAGTTGTGAGTTACTCCGTTATCCATAGTGATGATTATCCATATTCAATGAAATGATTTATTTGTTTTACCTACAATGATAATTATATAGTTAGGCATCTTCTACTGCATCTAATAATATTCATAATATGCTCTTTATTGTATATAATATGGTCGCATACGCTTCTCTGTAAAGCCACAAATAAAACCTACCGATTTTCGATTATTTTGATGAAGTTGTAAGTTTGTGACAGCGGCGGAATCCGCGGCCAAAAGGGAGGCGTTTGACACCGCAGCATTCTTGAGACAGAGAGCGGCTGCTGCCGCTGCACTGGAGTTCAGAAATTGTTGCTGTTGTTGCTGTAAAGAGAGAAATTGAGAGTAGTTTTAAAATATCTATCCACCTTTTGTTGATGGTAACGTTTATAAAAGTATGATGCCTTTTCATTTGATAGTGTAACATTAAATCATCAATTGAATGATACCTTTAGTAAAATACAATTATTAACATCTTCGTTTGTTTTATTATCCAATATTTTCTATACTTTATTCTCAAAAATATTTCTTATTTTCGCTGTGTGTTCCATTGTTATAGTCATATCGTTACATGCGAGAGTTCCGACATCGCTACCCTCGAGGTTGGCAGATATCGAAGGGGGGTTCTTAGCTATTCTCGGAAGAGTTATAGAATAATTTAAGGCATAGCGAGCGCTTCGAGTATATTGGGGGGAAATAAATGATGGCCTGAGTCTAATCCATTAAAATCAAGCGTCTGAAACAGTCGGTTTCGGCTAAATATAACGCCGATTCTAGATTATACTACAGTTAGTGAACGAACAAGAAGCTTCTAACAAACCAAGCCAGGCAAGGAAAAAAGACGAAAAAGCAGGCAACAAATTATTATCAGGAAAAGGGGTTAGGGTGTTGTTATAAGAGGGTTGAATCTTCGAAATGTGAGACAAACTGCGAGAAGGGGTAATCGAGGCAAATTGCATTGATAAGTAATAAGCATAGTTCTGTAATTTGGCAAATTTTACAAACGGCTGATGAGTTTGAAAATCTTCTTCTAACGACCCTTCCCCATCTTTTTGTATATGTCTGGGAAACTTTTTACTCAGCAAAGGTTATGCTGCAGAAGAGTGTCCATTTGCGAACCGAAAAAGGGGGATTACTTAACCCCGATCGCGTTTCAAAATTGATTATATCATTGATTATTGCATTCTTTGGTATAGTAACTGCAGTGTGGTCCTTTTGAAAACCTCAGCAGAAAATTTACTAATAAATATATTGAGCGACATTAATTTAAAACACCAATTTTTTGTTATTTAAATGAGGTACTATTCTTTCTCTACATAGAGGAATAATCGGTTTAATAGAATTAAGTCACGTTTGACTATGATCATTTAAGTTTGGGATCTTCCAGGTGTAGAATTGGGCATCCCACAAGAGCGATACTCACTCACGACAAGACATTCGGGTAACTTCTCACGAATATTTAAGAATCGACTACACACACACACTTATATATTGGAAGAAAGGCTATCTATAGATTATTGAAGAGAAATTGGAAATTGTGGACGATACCTATACGAAGATATGTTTGTATATAACATATACACCAGTGAATGTAGTGAATATATTGATGCATTTCTAACTATATAAGACTGGGGAATTAGTGGCTGCAGAATTTGGATAAATGTACAGTGAACTGAGGCGAATAGGAATCAATCGAGGCTGTCTCAAACGACTGACAAGGGGAGGAGTAGAAGGAGAGAAGGGGATTAAAATGACTTTGCTGAATGTTCCTCTCTTTCCACTCATCCATCTCGATAAATCGTCAACCTTGCTCACTTAAGAACTTAAAATTTACTTGCCTGGCGTGGTGTCCTTGTTACAAAACTTATATGACGGTTATGCCTATACTAACCCTCGCTGAGTATTCGATCCAATTCCAGCTACCATTCCTTCAAGCTGTTATACGCCAATGTATAAGAAATAACTCTTATTTCCAAATTGTTCGTCTATTAAAATCTTAGCTATACTTATAAGGAAATAATTTTGATTGCAAAAAATTTATTAGGCACGATTTAAAAGCCCCAAAATTGGATATTGGGAAGAATTGGATTTTACCTTGGTTGTAGAACTCAAGCCTTGACCTAGCTTTGCCAAGACTTCGCTGAAGGATTCTTGGGGCTCTTTGTCTGATATGGGAGCTACTGGAGAAGCCATGGGGAAACTGTTAGCTGTAGATGAGGCCAAGTTGGTCGGAGAAAAAGATCCAGACGCACCTGGTGGAAATTTCATAAAAAGAATGTTTAAACACTCTTTGTAATGTATAATGTAGTCTAAAACGTTAGATGCATCTTTTATATTTCGATGTAATTATTAAGAATATGTATATTAATACTGTCCTATTCTACTGCAAGATTTAGTTATTGTATAAATACAGAATGCCTCTGATGTTGTGTATTTAAATTAGTCTAAACTCAGTCAACCTTTTTCTATATTGTTAAGTTTATTTACCGAGGAGGTCGTTACAGAGTTAAAATCTATTTTCGTGTGCTTAGTTTTAGCTATGCAACCAACTACATTTTTATATAAATCATAAATGATATGATGACAAAATCGAATTATAAGTACCCTGATTTTAGACAAACGAATACCTCGTTCACTGTTGTAACAGGTAGACAGGTGTATAGTAGCTAAGGAATATCTCTGTATATTGCACAGGTATCCACAGTACAAGACATACATTTCGAGATTAAGTAGTTTACACTGGAATGATTAAAATTACAATTCTGACCAACTAAAAAGTGACTAACCTTGTAGCTAAAAGAATTTATCTTATTATAATGTAATTGACATACACCTATATAATGTTCGTATGTTATACTTTATTCAACAATAACACACAGTGAATAGTCACTATATATACGAATAATAATATTATGCAGTCATTTTAACTTCTCATCGCGAATTATTACATAGCAGCTAATATTATCTATAAATAATTTGTTTAGTTGGTATGTTTTCTATACATATAAAGAGTATAAATGGTGGACATAATGATTATCCGTATGTATAATTTTTATAAATCTATGTCTCTACTGATTTAACTTTTTGCACTGGGTTCCTAATATATAGTTATAGCCACAAGCTTAACTATAAATGTGTCCCAAATTGCCACAGAGAAAAACTGAAGGGTTTGTAGAGAAATGAGACAGATATGTATTTGTCTGTTAATCCATTCCATGATCGCCAAAGCTATAATGTCTGCTGTGTGTGTGTAATCATTTATATAGTCAGCTCTCTCGTATGATTGAGAAACTTATATTTGAGATACATACTGAATCCTCAAGCATGCACGTTGTACATAACGATATTTCTGTGACACTTTGTCGAATACACACTGCATGTAATTTGCACACCCATACGGTTACTCTTTGCCACACTGAATCAATGAGGCATGTTGAAAAATGAAGCCTATATACATTGCGCCTTGTATAATATTGCAACTTTACTATATAAATGTGCTTGTCCAATATACAACTATACTTTTAGTGAGCCTTGAATTTTTTATATGCCCTCGTCTCCATCAAGACAACCTTATTTATCTTTGAAGTAAGATTACTATGGAGAGAGAGACTTGTTATAGACATTAAAAATAAACTATATTATGATCGTAGATATAATTTCTCAACTGAATTCTGCACATGTTAGGACGATCGCAACGGAAGTTAGACGAACATTTACTTTTCTGTATAATTACGATGTGTTACGTTATTATAGCTAAAAATTGATGTTTATTCAATTAAATTAAAATAAAGAGTGCAAATTTGTTTTCCAAATTGATCACAGCATAAATCATTTTTTAATGAAATCTCCAGTTTTTGAAAGATTTTTACTATGATAATTGAATAACAATGTTTTATTATTATTGGGATTGAATAGCAATGCTAACAGCGATTAGGATTATTTGATGAATTGTCCGATTACAGTGAATTCACAACTAATTAAGAAATATATATTGTTGGTGCAAAAGCCCACCTATAAAACTTTATAACTATAACTCAGAAATGGAAAACCTTCACAAGTATTCACAAATCGTTATATAGTTGCAGGAATATTTATATATTTATCGAGAAATTCAGAACACATTTTAATCCAATAAATAAAAAGGCTGTTTTGAAGTCTTCTAAAATGGTTTGAATACAAAAAACACATAAATTAGATACACACCATCATGAAACAAAATAGTAAAAGCAAATATTTCGGAACGGCTCTTTATATGTATTATATTTTTTTTAAATACTTATTCCGGCAGATGATAACAGATTTTTCTATATCGAATTTAATATAATTTTTCATTAATTTTCACTCCAACCTTGGATTTTATGCATGAGTATAACATGCTGGTCTATAAACTAACCCTGTACCAAACAATGTAACGTTTTTGCGGACACCAGAAACCTTTCTTACTACTATAGAAGGAGAGTTACAAGGCTATTAGAATTTTAAAATATTTGGTTGATTTAGATGAAGTGGGATTTTGGCCAGGCTAAGTCAATATTCGCAAAATATAGACGGTGAGAATATTTGGACATGGAGTGTGTGATACAACTTGACAATATAAGACCCATACATTGCAGAGAAAGCTGTGTTGATGTGAAAGTTGGGTATATTCAGAGCTTGAGGTCGCCTTGATGTGCCTATGAATTGAATGCCTCGACAAAAAGAGACATATATATTGATTGGAGCAGAAGGAGTGGGGAAGCAGGCTAATAAATAGAACGCTGTCGAATATATATCTCAGCGTATGGTTTAATTCTATGGGTGGTCGGTCGCTTGTGTGGATCCGATAATAAATTGTTCAACTTGTTTAAGTAAAATGTGGGGAGTTATCGCCATCGCTTTGGAGAAGTGGACTGTGCAGTGAAATAAATATATATTAGATTAAGCGAGCATTTGTAGAGGGGAGAGGGGTGGGATATCTAGCTTTATTACTCTGTTGAGTTGTGTAATATTTAACAGAAAAGTGCTTATATCGTGAGACTTGAGAGAGAAAAAGAGACAATGAAGTTAGAAATATTTGAGTAATTATCTCCTTCACTATAAAGGATGGAATTTGCCTATTTTTATTTATTAAGTAGAAAGTTTTATAATGTTTAGATGTAGAAAATCATACTATGTGGAATATGATGAGAACATTTCAAATTATTACTTTATACGTTAACCCAAAGATGTTTAAGTATCTTCAAAATGGGTCACTCATATATTAAACTGGATAAAAAGTTTCAAATTGAGCAATTTGTTATAATTAAATTTTTATGACTTTATCATCTGAATTAAATAGAATTGAAAAATCAATATTTTTGATTAATTCAAAATTCGACAAAGATATTTTTAAATAATTGTAAAATAGATGAATACCTACAAATTGTTACACATCATGTGTTTGAATCTGTTTTTGCCAATTTTATTATTTTATCAAATTATATTTTTTTCATTTGCGAATCTTGACTGAACATTCAGTAGGTATTATTCCTATTTTATCATATTTCCGCAAAATCGGTTTTCAACTCACTGTCGCTAATTCTTCTGCTCTGTTCCTGTGCCAAACGCCACCAATCCCCTCCAGCGGCTAAAAAGAGTAATATACGAAAAATAATATATTATTTATTTAAAAAGAAGTAGAATAGGTAATTACTGTTTGAAGATAAGGTGTTTTATTGCTTTGCCTTTTTCAGTGTAAAAAGATTAATCGTATTATGCCTGTCATAATTCTATTCACCCTTCGTCGGTGTAAATTATAGAACGTCAATTATTTGTCATAAATAGAAATTGATTGTTTCGTTTTGATGAAATACTTAATAATAAAATAGTTTAGACATAACCAATATACGAAGCTACAGAAAATAACGTGGATAAAATCAATAAGCTTATTCAAATTAACCCATTGATATCGTAATAATAATATTTAGATCGGCAAACTTAATTAAATTATGTCCAAATAAAAACGGGCAAAAAAGAAAATAGTGAAATCTTTTCCGGCCCATAATTTTTCTAATAGAGCTGTGAAGTACACCAAATCGGTCCATATATCTTTACACAAGTAATCTCTTTTAATTTTTATACATATTATGAGTCCTTATTGTTGTGTATGCTAAATTTATAACAATATGTTTTTCTAAAAACTGTTTATTTAAGTAAATTTAATTAATTTTAATCCGCTTTCTATTGATTTGCCGTTTTTATATCGGCACTGTCTTACGTATAAAGCGTAGTAGTTTGCCAATCTAGAGAAGTTAATTACGGTATCAATGAATTAACCTAGTTTACTGATAAAACCAAAATCTTATTTTAAAATTAGTTTCGTAAAATTTAAAATAACACGCTTAACTATAAAGACATACCGTTATCTTCATAACGTTTATAATAATTACAACCTGACGCGGACGTACCATTTTGCGGCATCAGTCCATACGCAGCCGCACTCTGTGCATAAGCTAGGCTCAGGGGGTCCGCTGAGGCAGCCGAGAAGCCATGGAAGGCCTGGGCTGCGGGATTGAGGGCAGCAGCCATCGGGAAGCCACCCAGACCGTAGCCGGAGAAGGCTGCTGCTGCTGCTAGCTGGGAGTAGCCTGGGTTGTAGAGGAAATTGGCGGACCCTGTAAGAAGGAGGGGAATAGAGAATAGAGAAAAGGGGTCAAGAGGTCGATTTGAAACTTGTTGAAAACCAGATTGTTGCAAATATGTGAAATTAGTATCTGAAGTGATAGAAGTAGGTAGTAGATCCTAGAATAAGTTTATATCATTTTATTGAGAAATTAATATCGAGAAGAACAATTCAACTTATAACTAGCCTCTATGAACGTGCAAGAAACCTCAAAATATGAATGGGTATAAATAAAGACATTATTTAAAAACATTGACTGATAACATTCTAAATATAAGCTTTTCCTACACAAATACAAAACTTAAGTTGTTAGATTTATAAAAATATTTGATGACAATAAATTGTTCGTACGTCCCAATAATTTGTTAATAGGTTTGATGCGGGCCAATAGCATTTACCTTCTTTGTATTCAAGGGTGCAATCCCTATGTTTTGTGTTTTGTTTGAAAATGTTAAACATATAAATAACTTCCTCTTTATTTCCGAACAGATTTAATCCATTTTAAATGCATTTATACCTTCGTAACTTTTAACAGAAAAAAATGGATTCAACACAAATTCAGGGTTGTACCATTACACAGAATTTGTTGGTACATTTTTATTATAAATATGTTAATGTTCAGAAATATTTTCAAAATGTATTAGTAAACTGGTTATAGTTAGACTAATGGGCACATTTAACCCCATTTCAACCAAAATCTGATACAAATCTTGAATTTAGATATTTACGTTTTTGTTTCTATAACAACTATTTTTATTAAACAAGGTTAAACTTAGCAGCCAAAAATATTTATAACTTCAAAAGTTTGATGAATTTTTATTTAATTTATAATCAAAACTCATAATCTTATTGATACGACGTGAAATAGCGAAAAGATGAGTGAATCAATCTAAATGATAGTGTTAATATTTAGGAAGGGATATTGGCTATACATTGGAACCAAACATATCACAAGAAAATGTTTGGCTAATCTGTAAAATATGAAATGGTGACTAGACAATAAATTATATAATAAAATATTTACAACTATTTTTATCGAATCTGTCAAATATTCGTTAAATTCGTTATTGATATTTTAATTTAACTGATAAATTCAGCCATATTTATTTTCTAATTTAATGAATATATTGATTGTTAATTTGTATGACTTACTCGACAATGCTCTATTATTAACTTAGATTGTAACCATTCAGAAATTGCGAAATGGATACACTCCATCCAGCTAATTATATTTCACAGTTCAACTAAGCAGATTAAATTCATCCGACAATTGATATACCAAGAGCATATATGTAATCTTACAACACAACCACTAATTTCGCACTGGAATATTACCGAGCATAGCAGATGCCGCTACCGCGTCCATATGGGCTGCCGACGCAGCTAGCTCGAAGGCGCTGGCCAGTCCACTGTTAATGGACGCGGAGTTAGAACCAGCCTCCCCTGTTGATGCCACCGAGTGCGTGTCCTTTCGGTCGGGATCTGTCATTCTCGTGGAGGACTCCTGTACGGCTGGTGTTCCAACCGTGAAGTCGTGGCACTGCTGTGGCCGTTATATTTGGAAGGATTGAGGAGTCACCACTGAAGAATGGGAAAAGAATTACCGAAATATAAGACGAAATGAATGACAATTGTTTTATTGATGGCCGTTAACAGACTTTGAATTATTGAATATATTTTGTATATATTGCATGTTTTTGTCTATTGCATTATTTGTATTTTATTTTATTTGTAAAAATAGAGGTTACTAAAAGAACTAGAAGATATTTTCAATGACAAAACAGCAACCTTAATAAATATTAATTCAAGGATATTCGGCTCTCTGTTATTTTTAAATTAATTCAATTTAATTTCCGTGATATAATAAATATTGGAAGAGATGTAATATAGTTCATATTTTAGTATCTTTGCCTTTCCTAATTAGAAAATAATAGCCTGCAAAATTAATACCAGCTAATGCAACTAACTGACTTTATGAAATATAAGGCTCATAATTATAGTCTGTCAAAGTCATAGAAACAGTATTGATTAATTAAGCTCTTCCCAGAGAATATCTCTTCGGGTAAAATCACTGATTAAGCAATGGTTAAAATCAGCTTTGAGTCTGACATAGCTTCAACGTGCAAACTCCGGAATTGGGGGAGAATAAATCCCAATTAAGCACTTTGTTTGAAACATTGTTAGCCCCTGAATTAATTCTTAAGCTCGAATAGTTAGGCTGTGCCTTGTGGTAGTGTTCCTTCTCCGTGTGGGGTCAATGGACCATCCCTAGGAAAAGGCATGCTGCAGTGTAGGTAGAGCTCTCAACTTCAAGTCGTTCAAAACGAATGAAGAAAAAATTAGCCGCATATATAGTTTGAATGGGCGCAAAATTTAAATAACACAGAAATGCAGTTTTTCTATATGGCCACATGAAAGTTAGATGAATGAGCAGAAGAGAGAATAGATAGTTAGATTTATTCTATAAACAAGAAAGAACATCAAAAAATTGAGAAAAATTAGACTTGAAAATAAGCTGGAAATGGAACATTGAAATTGATCAAACTCTCTACAACAGACAAAAGTATCCTTTTGACGAGTGACTGACTGTAAAACGCATAATATATTAATGCGATGAGCTTGACTTAGCTCTCCTGACCCCGATATCTGTGGCTGCTTTTCACTGTTGTTATTATAAAGCCTTTCTAAGGGGCAGACGTCGATGTACACAGATAACATTTCTGGTGATGGGTTTCACGAGGAAGAAGTCAGAAATCGACGCAATGACAGGATAGAGATGAATTCGGCTTGGAAATGAAGTACAATTCATTTATTGATACACTTTGACAAAATGTCATGCATTGAAATGATTTTCGTATTATAAGCAAACTTTCCAAATATAAACCAAATAATATTAATTAAATATACGCGCTAGATTAGTTACAACACATGACAGACCTTTTAACGGTTGAGCTAAAATAATATAAATAAATATATAAGGAGGATCAGTTCCTGTTATAAATATGTACCAATTGAGCTGTAAAAATATGGCAGCAGGAAATAAATCGCCTCAATAATAGAGATATATTTTCAATCGTAAACCTACAATAATATCCAGCTATAAACTGTAGCTCATATCTACAACATGAACTGAGAGAAGTCTGATATGCATACTATCTGTTAAATATCTAAAAAGAAATTGTCTATCTGTTTCTTGTTCTGATATACAGACGCAGAGCTCACATCACAAAAAAATTTCTATACTGCAAGCTAGATTTCTATACTCTACAATAAAATGCTTATTTTCCGATGTCCCTATTAAAAAATAAGTCTATATACGCTGTAGATAAAACCAAAGGCGTTGTATCGCCTCGCTTTCCTCGTGATAAAGGAGACAACAACGTCTATATATTCTACTCCCAAATTTTGCCAAGAAAAATTACGAGAGAGTCAGACAATCAATCTGCTATATACATAGATATATATACATTCTTCGGCTTTCATCCATCCTGCAAGTTATTAGAATTAATGCGTTGTTCATCGACAACAATTTTGTTCATCAGAAGATTTTTGGAGCGTAAGAAAATAGCTAAAATATGACTCTCTATGCCTACCCTTGTAAATGTCTACATACTATATATGCATACTATATACATATAGATATATAATATTTATCACAAGAACGCAGAAATTAGGTTTTAATGTGAATATGTTTGTTTTTCAGTATTATATATATTTTTTTTCTTCTGTATTAAAAACCTAAGGCAGAAATACACGTCAATAACCTGTTGTTTGAACAAATAAAATAAACTTTTGAAGATACAATCGTTTGTGTAACAAAGAATTGTCTATTGAATATGGAGAGAATATCTACTATATAAAGTTGAGTCTACTACAATTTCAATGAGGCGGTAAACGTTTTCTCTCGTTCATTGATTATATTATAAATAAAATCAATTAATGTCCAATGATTGCTTCTTAACACGGAGTGTCCAAAATAATTTGTAGGTATACAATGAATCAGCATTAAATAATACTAACAAGAAAAATTTCCAGAAACTTTTAGTGGAACTCTTCATTATGTCGATACAAGCAACCATTGGAACGTGCAGACAGCTTATAAGGTTCTATAGGTGAGCAAAACCACGGGGGTGGAGGGATACAACTTAACTAGTGACCTTCTTGTTCGAGTTGCGTTGAGGCAAAGAAAATAAACTGTTTTCTCAAATCCATTTAAGCACCAAGTTGGTATATGACATGAAGGAAAGGACTCACCACTATAGACAAACATGGCCGTATATATACTGACTCCAAACACATCTCCTCTTGTTCATTCCCACAAGACTTACTTGCGCTGTATATGAAAATGAATCACTGAATTCGGCCTGGTGCTTTTTTATTTACGACGTAGATGTAAACAACTTTCTGGCCATTATAGAAATATAGTAATAATTAAGTGTTATTTTCTGATTAAAATATAAGGCTAACGTAACGATTGAAGGAATCAATAAATGTTTATGACAAATTCGATTAATGCGATATAAAAGTTGCATTTCCGACAATGACACACATCTGAATAAAAGCGTTTTTTTAATACAGTGATTAGAATTACTGAATCGTTATTGAATGCAGTCATTATCTTTACAATATTCTTTTAAATTATAGCAAATCAAAACATACAAAAATTCATAGTGAAAAAAATTATTTTATAATTTGAAATTAGTTACTTCAAATTTTATTATTAAATAGTACAATATTTACTATACTACTCGTGTTAAAATTCTTTTTTCGTTTACTTTCGAACTGTCAGTTATCACTAATATATTGTATGTTAGATTACAGTTAATAGTTATTAGAAAGGAAACACTATATAAATTGGAAATTCTGAGTCGAGGCAATTTATCTATTTTTTCCAATTTCTCTGTTTTCTTTATAATAACTAACAAATCGATAATTCTTAATATTCAGTGGAAAATGTCAATAATGGCGAATTTCTAAACATTGAGCAATTTATATCATTTTTAGATTTACAATCGATTACTAATATATAAAATCTGTAGTTAAGTGTAATATATTATAAGGGTATCGAAATATAATCCGGCGTAGTATTATCTCTCAAATCTGATTTGGTTGACCTTCATTTAATGTAGCTAACTCGAAAATTCCAGTTTGTTTGTTTTAGAATAATCGATTATGCACAATTGATCTGTCATAGAAAAATAATAATATGTCATTTAGATTTTTCTTACTATAAAGTACATTTATTCATAAAAACGTCAAAAATAGGACGTATTTATAAATTCTATTTTAAAAGGGCAAAATTAAAGCATTAATAAAAATATTGAGATAAATTACAATTATATATGTTAATAACCGCTAAAAAGAAATACATTTAAATGTTACATTTAATTTGGATTCCCTTACATACGTTTCTACTAAAAGTCTTTATTAAGTCTTTAACGAAAAAAATAAACACATTTGAAAAGCAACAAAAATTATTTGTTTAGTCGTAATTTTAAAATATTTTTTAAACAGTATTTTATTGTATTTTATTATTACATAATAAACACTATTTTATTTACTATTTATGCACTATTTATATACTATTTATTAGTCTTAAAATGTACCCTGTGGTTTACTTGTTTGTTTCTGGTATATAGGAAAGCACATTAAAAGATAGTTTAAATATCTTACGCTTGTAAAACAATAAAAAATGGTAAATATGTTTGTGATACAATTTAAATATGTACAATAGAAAATCGATATATTGAATATATTTGAAGATGAAATGCTATTATAGTCAGATAATTGTGTAGAACACACTTAACAACACTCCAATATTCTCCTATTGATTGCATAAATGTATAACGGTGCTGCATTTAGAAAGTGATCAATCGATAAACATCAATTATATGTTTTTGGTATATGACTATATAATTTTAATATATTAATACATAATATCATTGGTAAATAAATCATTATAGATATTGAATATTTAAACATAAACTTAAACAAAGAATAGATAAATATCGTCATATTATATATATAATGATATAATGATCGATATATTGTGATATATAATGATATATTTAAGTATATTGATTGTATTGATTTTAAATTAAAACCGAATAATGTTCATTTCGGTTATTTATAGTTCAATTATTATAATACTTGACATATTTCAATATTAATGGGTTATATACATTATAATACAATATACTAATTAAAGTCATGAAAGTTATTTGAACAACAGATAATATATTTTTTCTAATAAGTAGCTACAGTGTCCAACTTTTACGCACAATTAAGAAGTATATCAAGTTGGTACCAAATACATAATTACAGCATTAAAATATAGCGTACTGGTTAGCCAAGGTGTATAACAATATGAGTCCTAACAACTTAATGTATACATGAAAACGGTAGCCGAAAATGTAGTTTTGTATAAGACATTCCTAGCTAACCAACTTTACCACACTTACAAATTATACGTGGTGCGGAAATTAAAACACCCTTTCATACTATATGTCAGACGGGAATAACACAAGTTTTGGGCTTATAGCTACATATTGAGAAACAAAGACAATTTGGCAAAACTATTAACTAAGAAGCTGAATGAATGGTCTGGTGTGTTGGTTAGACAAAGGCCTCATTGCAGAACTATAGAAATAGATAATCAGAAAATATCACAGCTGCTGCTGGATTGTTATATTCTTTCAATATGGGATGTTCCCAATATGTTGTGGGCTCCTAAAACTGTATTTTATTATGTTTGGTAATATCTATTGATTTATTTTAAAATGTGTTTCAATTTATGATATAGACTATTTTATTAGCTTACTGCTCGTAAACCGTTTTTAGAAAATCAATAATTTTCATTATGTAACGTTTTGTATTGCTTTCAAAAGAAACTGAACTGGTCACATTTTAAACTATTGATTGTCTATCTCATTGTCATATTATTTGAATTTCCACTTATTTTATAAAAGATATTGCATGCAAAAATAGAACGTATAATAAATGCAATATTGTGACTCGTTAGACTTTTATGCCTTGTTATATAGGTGTATTATTGATTTTAAAAACTGAATTAGGTAATACTTTTAACTTTAATGGCCATTTCTATGAATAGCAGGAATAACTGGCTTACTTACCTCTATTGCACAGCAAGAATCCACACGCCGAGAACCATAATATTATGAATCAATTAGACACTATCCGAATTGTATTTCATATTACAAGTGAAACAAAAGAATCACTCCTTGCTGGTTAGGATATAGTCGACAATTATTCCATAATACGAATGATAGAAAACTTAAAGAGATCATCCATACGAAGGGAGGTGGGGGGGGGGCACACAAATACAGACGACAGGCACTATATCGTCGGTCATAAACCAACTTCGTATCGAATCTGGTTGGTATTGAATTGATGAAAATCACGAAAGGAATGGTATAGCTTTTTCCCCACAATTCTTCGAGGTGGCAACGCGATTATGATGGCGGATTGGGTAAAACAAGGGAGAGATATGCTAAGGGGAGTGAGTGTATATTGAGCCAAAGCAGTAAAGGAGAATGAGAGAAGGAGAGAGAGGGAGAGAGAATTAGAGAAACGATGGTTTTTGGTTTACCTGCTCCTTTTTCCCGCTCAACTCCAGCTAATTTCCCGGAGTATTTCTTTTCTGTGAAGTGGCAACAACATACAACTCTGTATACACACAGAGAGTGAACGAGTTGTATAGGCTTCAAATAATTTAACCAGCCATAAACGGTTTCTTCTTTTTAGTATAGTATGCTTATAAGTTATAGGATAATAAAAAGAATGGGGAAGCGATGTGATGTGATGTGACGACTGAGAACTATAATGATGTTAAATACGCGTGTATACATTAAGTGACAACGATATACAGTGGAATTATAACACAGCAGAACTAAGTGGATTCCGTGGAATGATGGGTTGCCTATACTGTTTAGCAAATGTCTAGAACTTTATAAATATATAAACTGTTACCTAGATCGCCGATTGATTCAAAGCGTTAGATCAAATTCAGTTATAGTATTTGACAGCACGATGTCGCGCTATCTGTATGTTAGTAATAATTGTAGCCAGGTATTATATTAGCTGTATGTAACAAACAAATGCTATATAGTGTGTATGTATATATAAATAATGTTTTAGACATTGCACAAATAATGTAAAACTGTGTAACTCTCTGAGTGAAACACTATTTAGCTTGTTGTTATATAAATGGCTATTTAGAGAGTTGAGTTTTGCAGAATAAATCGCTCAGTAACATTTAATACTACATGTGCATGCGACAGTGTTTTGAATTAACTGCTTTGTAATTACAATCTTCGGCTACTGGTTCCATTGCTTTTCTGTTAATATTATACAGTAAACATAGTTACACATATATAACAACTATAGAGATATATATCAAGCAAATGAAGCCACCGGTTCAAAATGTCGTTAGTTTTTAGTTGGAGTTGTGCAATATAGAGAGTTAATCGTCCCATATACGCCTGCGCCATAGCTGAGGTCGTGGGGTTGTACAAGTGTCCTTCTTCGTGTACACTATATTTTCACTTTTTAACTGCTTCAACTGGGACCTCTTTATAATATATTTTATATAGACAGTGAATTGACTAGGTATGTCGTCCGACCGCATTTAGCTATGAATATCATGTATTTGGAGCCGGTATATAATGTAGAGGATATATTGGGTTAAAAAACAAACCGCTAAGTATAATTTGTGCAATATATACCATATATATATAAAGTAAGGATTGAATCTATCCGCGCAGTGAAACACAGTCTGGAGTGAATTGCTAGTATATACATGGCAGGCATTACTTTTTATGAAAATCGTCACAGCATGTACATTATAAGTAAAAAATACAAACAAATCTGAAGTAATTAACTTTTGATTTAAGTATAATAATTAATGTATTTAACAGTTTTAAAGGGAATATATATTGCATATCTTTACACGGGGAAATACGGAGTTTATTCTTCATGAAATGTATGCAAGAAATATAATTTATATACTGTAAGTTTGTATACGGCAATTTGCGACATTTGGTTCGTATATATTTACATATCTTTAATATGGAAGGTAACAATTCAAAATGTGTTCTTGCATTTCGCTTCTTAATGTTTAAGTATCAAAATATCATAAATATATAGTTGATATTAAAGGATATATTTATATATATGTAATAGAAAGCATAGTTATATAGAAAAGTTGGGAACTCAGTGTAATTCCGATTCGCCTCATTTGAATACAATCAATGATCTTCTGCTTAGGCTTTTCAGTTTTGAGAAATAAAAAAAAGAAAGAAACTAGGAGCACGAAGCGAAAGTATAATACGGGAAATATTTTAGTGAGAACCCGACTATACCTTACATTATATTATTGAATCCCTTTACAGCTAGTTCTGTGTAGCAATGAGAAGTATAGAAAAGAAGGATAAAACGGGAGACCAGGATATGACTCTATATCGTTGTGACAACGCTATATGTTCTGGTGTTTGTAACCGGGAGAAAATAGAGGAGGGGAGGGGGGGGCGACATTATATGATTGAGGAAAATGAGCTAAATAACGCTTATGTATTATATAGACAGCAGTGTGATGCAATAAACATTAAATTGCCAACTCGCAAAGAAAGCATAAATAATTGATCGTGGAAAGTATATCATAGCAAGCAACCCAGATTGCCC
This sequence comes from Vannuccia rotundouncinata, assembly GCA_034780395.1. NCBI lineage: Eukaryota > Metazoa > Platyhelminthes > Proseriata > Coelogynoporidae > Vannuccia > Vannuccia rotundouncinata. The sequence continues at coordinate 37,472 of JAUZNC010018226.1, forward strand.
CTGTTTATTTGATAATGGAGGTTGAGGGAAGGAAAATAGAGCTTTAGGATATGGGGGAAGATTTAAGGTATAGTATAATACCAATTGGTTTTATAACTGGGGGATTCGATAGAAATTATGATCGGAAGTTGCCTGATTTAATTAGTAAAACACTCCTTTTATATATGGTATAAGCAGAGTTCTAATACATGCTGCTTTTGTGGCGGAGTATATAACAAACATAATATTCAAGTTGACTTTATGCCTAGCCCATGTGTGTGTTAGTATATTAAACATATTTGGCTGGGTTATTTTTATGGATATCTAATAAATATTATATATAACTAAATAAATACTATAAGACTGTATAATCTCCCCTCTTATATGCAATCTTAAGTTTAATTGACCTGGTTGAACTTTGAATATTATGAGAATTATATAAGTTTAACATATGTTAGTCATAATTATTACTATAAATTTAGACTTTACATTATTTTAAAAATTACAGACATGCGAATACAATTTTTGTGACGGATTTCTCCAATAACTTCCTATTAATATTATATAATAACGAAATTATAATATAAAATATACTACAAGTTTTTATATATATATTTCTGTGTATAAAATTCATTTGAATATTAAAGAAAATGACATTTTTTCTATACAAAATAACGAAATACGTATATTATTAAATAGATATAAAAACATAATAACATATACAATTAATTAAAGACCATGATATATTATATCAAAGTGGAAAATTATCATTCAATATGGAAAGGATGTCAAATTATAAGTTCTGGCTCCCACAATCAATTTGCAAACTAAAATGAATCTAAAATATTTATTTACATAAATACTTGAAATAAACCTATGTCTGAGTTGTGCTATCAGCTTCTAGATATTGTAAATATACATAGATCATATATTCTATATCTGACTGATTGCTCCAACCTAAAATTTCCTCTATATTTTAGTCCTTTCATTATTTAACCCTTCATAAAAAATCTCTCTTAAATTTATATATATAGCCGATGAACAAGCTTTATATAGACTATGACAGAGGCTTCACATATATTTTGATGGAAGGCAAAAAAATATTAGCGAATTCTCCACTGTATATATATAGAAGACAAATAAAGACCATGGAATCCAAAGGACACATCGTATTCCATAATTGAGGGGTGATCAAAAATTCCACCATATATAGATTTATAGCTCACCCTATGGTCAGTCGCATATAAGAGGGATTCGCAATGAAAATCTTCAATCTGCCCGGTCGATAAAATTCTTAGTGGCATCCAGAAAGAAGAAGAAAAAAAAACACTTCTATTAGCTTCGTCTTCTTCTGTCTTGTGGGTTGTTAATTCTTACGTGACCTATTTTTGGGTGTTATAATCATGGTTTTCCTCCTAGAAAGTTGCATCTTATCTGTTGTTAGTTGAGAAAACTTTCAGATTGGATTATATAAGAATGCTTTGTTTCGTTATCTCAAATCGTTCATGTTTTTGTGATGTTTACACGCCTATAAAATAATTTACACATGTAGCCTATAAATATGTAGAAATACTATAGCTGCGATTCAGAGTGGAGCATTTCACTGTTAAAATTATAATTTTTTACAAGGTGGAGTTTGATAAATAGCGGTAATTACTGAATTGGGGACATTAGCTGTATGTCGCACTCATCAGACATTATAAATATCATTGCTTTATAGAGAGAGAATACCCCGAAACATTGCCTTTTGCATGCGGTATAGTAATCAGGGTCTCACAATTTAATACCATATAAGGTTGTATTTTGAATCCACATATAAATTATACAACTAAAATAAACACTAGATTATCGTTCTGGCTTGCATATTTTATAATACTATTTGGCAACTTTTGTAGAGATATAAGTATACCCTAGGTTATAGCGAAATCATCATTCAGTCAATATATTTTGCTGTGAACACTTGTGGATAAAGTATATCCATAGTATTTCCAAATTATTCCAGACTTGTTGATAGTTCCTAGTCCCTATACAAGAAGATTGGCACTCTATGTACACACAAATATATAGGACAAGATTCGTACATAATACTCTCAAGAATTTGGGATCAATCTAGCCTTTTTAGTGAAACCGTATCGTCACACCAGCTTCGGATAGATTAGTGCACATATATGCATTCATTACCTCACTAGGAAGTCCCAATATCTTATATATGCTTGTATATTAGTCCTTTTTTCTTCTGGCATTTAATAAATACAAAAATTCACGTGTGCATATAGAGGCATTTACAGTATATATATAGAGGGATAGTCCCAAATAAAAACCTGAATTCAAAGAGACATTAATATCTCTGCTGAGGATAAAATTTTACTTTAACACACTCTATACATCTATGAAATACATGGTGCAGTAATAAAGTTCGTGTTTATCATGTTGTTAATACATCTAGAGTAGAATGTACCTTGACCAAAACCCCGTAGCTCCTTGTATTGCAAGCGTTTAGGAGAATTCGTTATAGTAATTTGATTTAAATGATGAAAAAAAAGTACATTTTCTGAACTCAATATTAAATTGGCAGAAAGTATCATTTATCTGGTCAATTGTCCTAGGTAACGATTCTGTTGAATAATTCCCCCCTTACGATCACTGAAGCTTATCTAATCTTATTCATTTATTCACTTATTCATAGCTACCTTTATATTCTCAAAGGAAATATGTATTATCTGCATGCGATAGACAAATTCATTTTTAATACACATACGTTTATAGCTAGCTATAAGTAACAGCCATGAACACAATATATACACACAGAAAACGCTCTTGAATGAAGGAATCTGTGTATTCGAATAGATTGATAGATGATTATGTAACCAATTTCAACTCTGGCATACAAAGAAATAAGCCTTTTTAGCCTATGCAGAATTGTATAACAGATGTAAGGAGCAAGAATCTATTAATGAACAGAGTTGGTAAATAGAAAATTAAAAAAGGTTTTCAGTATAGCCTGCTGTATAGAGAGGAACATATCGAAACTATTGACTACATTTTTTTCCGTAAATCCAAATAGTAAGACAAGGCATAGTTGACACAGTTAAATACCAATTTCCGAATTAAAGATTTGTTTTAATTCTGTTATCGAATATTTTTCGTAAGATTATTGGTAACTTCGTATCATGATTGAATATGATATAGATTTGTACTGTTTAATTAAAATGTAGAAAGCTGTACGACAATTTGCTAAATAAAATGTCATAATTGTATTTATATTAATTAGAAATATTTTTTAAAAAAGCTTCTCAAAATATAAAAATGTATGAAATTTTAGTAAATAGCCGAAGATCTAATCGAAATGACAATCGAAATAAATGAATACCTTACGAAATATAACGAATAATATAAGTAAAACTATTGCAATACAAATGCATCAAGAATCTCAATGTTAGCGAATCATAAACAGTACAATTTAACATGTGTGAATCTATTTATATATAATTTTTATAAAAACTAAAATTCGACAAATGAAAATTTATTTTAAAGCATTACATATGTTATACAGACTCCTTTAATTTCTCCCTGCAGTTATACGAAAAGGCTCTATGGAATTTGCGAATTATTTGAGTAATGAAAAGCTCATTTGTCTGGTAATATTATTCATGTATGTATTAACTATTGTAAACATGAAATCAATTTAGAAACAGAAGAATCCTACCTTTTTGCAAGCCTCTTTTAACAATAGCCATGAAGTAAGTATGAAATATCCTGGAGCATATTGCCTCTATAAAATATTATTAGCTGAGTTGTATAATATGCAAAGAGAAATATTGAGACAGTGAAACCAGCCAACTGACTATAATATAGTAAGTAAGTCTATCAATTTCAATGCGCTGATTAAGGTAGAAAGAAAATAGGGGAGGCTTATCGAGTGAACAAGTTGAGAAATTTAAGACGCATAAGAGTGATGACTGTCCCTAATATAAGAATCAACCCTGCCCCCCAAAAACCGATGGATTTAGCAAGAACGAAGATGAAAAGACGAGTAGTAACTACAGAGAGCAAGGAAGCAGTGCGCTAGCCAGGTCTTCCAGGAGAAGGGAAAAGACAGAATTGAAACAGCTCTACTATACTATAATAGAAAGAGGAAGACAGAACGCGAAAGGAGAAACACAGAGATAAAACTAATCTGAGAAAGATGCTGGTTGGGATCAAAGCTGCTTTCAGAACTGAAAAACGCGAAAGGCTTGAGTCCACTCCTTCGGATGGATAAAAGAGAGCAAAAAGCATCAACAACAAGTCAGTCAGCAATGCATGCAGAGAAGAATGCTGGCAAATCTTCCGATTATGGCGATTCCTCATATGAAACACACCGACAAAAACCTTCCCTATAACTGTTTTTATTTTGTTCTCGTCTAAACATTGGGGTATAGGTCTCATTTCTCAATTTTTCTGGTATCCCATGGCACCTTGTTTAATTTCCAAGCTTCTAAACAGAACCACCGTTCATTATGATGTATGTATTAACGAAAATAACAGATTGATTTTCCACAATAATAATACGATTGATAAATTAGCAGACGAATGTGTAAGTAAATATTTGCAAGAGTTTAATACGGAATATGCTGAATAAATCTCTATACCTTGTACAAAAGAAAATAAATTATTTAATCAGTTTGTTGGAAAAATACACTATATAAAAACGATCAATTTTTAAATACAGTATGCAACATCTGTATATGCGAGCGAGCAAAATCGCACACAGCAAGGAAGGGAACTATTAAACGGTATGATTTAAACAATTATATACATAAAGTTTCTGTCGTTAAATTACAATGAAGCTAATTTAATACAAGGGGCGTTATGTAGGACAGTTTTTTCTAATGGAGATTATTATTTAGGACAAAACTAAGGAATTGAAAAGAAAATTAGACTAAAAGCAAGAAAGAAGAGGATAATAATTTAACTGCAAAACATCGGTTAACATCTTGAGGGAATATACGACAATTCGAGCAGGTTTCTTAGTCAAAGAAGGGACTAGATTATTGCTAATAAAACAATGACCTAAACAAAAAATGAGAGGGAGATTTCAGAGTAACTTGTTGTCATAATAGGTATACCACAGAAAATAAAGCGCTATGCATTTTGTTGGATTCAAACTGGATTATACGAATGAATGGGACAATTGATAGAATAGATAAATAAGTTATGAAATGGTAAATGTTTTCGTAGCTGTAACGATTAGATGATATCAATCAATTGAAGAATAATGATAAATACGTCATGAATTAAAAAATATGCTTGTTGTTAAATAAAATAAAACAAATTTTTAGTTGTAAAATTAATAACAAATTTTTAATTAATATTTTGTTATATTCTTGTTCAAATTTGTATTGCAACTTTTCTTTTTCTTGATAATTTTATTTCATAATTACAGAAAATTAAATTGTTAAATACATTAAAAAATCGATTGTAATCGTAAATTTTTTTTTACTAACTCCTTCGAAATTTATTGTATGTAAAAGTACAGTTTTCAAAAACTATGTGTACTGCTACTATGTTTTTGAAAGTAGTATAAATATTAATAACATAATATGGAGGTTAAAACAGATTATTTATGAATTATATAAGTAGTGTGTAATTGTAAGTACATAAATGAATATTTAAATGTGGTAAATACTATAATATACATTTTATGTTAATTCATTGAATACATATTATTTTCCTACACAAATCGATAGTACAATATCATGATGCTAAAATTAGATTTCAGAATTATTTAAAATTTAAATCCAAAAACATTCAAGTGAAATGCAAAAAGTACAATAAAAGTAAAATACAAATTTTCTCTGTGTAAAATGAACCGCTAAACTACATAAAATCATATTTAAACTAAAACTAAATAGTATCAAAAAAGGTACAACATTTTTTTCATAAAAGCATAATATCATTTAACAATAAAACTCGACGACAAAAGGTTTCTTAAATTTTTCGACCTGTTTGTGAAATCATCCAGCATAGGTATTCCAGAACAGAATAATCTAATTAGATATTATATGGGAATAGCTGGTAGGTTATTATTTTAATTTAGTAGATTTCATCCAACAATACGTGCTACATACATCAAATAACATTAATACTTGTTTACATAAATTGTTGTTAACCTTGTGTGGTATATATATAATATACTCTATCTCTATAATTTATCTAGTCAGCTATATATGTTACAGATATACATAGGATTATTGTGTTAGCAATATTTGTATTACCTACAAGTAAATTAGATAACATTACGCAATTAATTCAATGACACAAGATATATGTGATTTTCAGAAGACTGTAATCTTTATACAAACTAAATTACAATTAATATACACAACTGTCATTTTATGAAGCAAACGTATTTGCTAATATTATAAGTATTCACTTCATGTAGCTCAGCTTGTATATAATATGTAAATATACACCATGGATGCGTAATGGGTCGGAAATAATACGACTTAGAAATAATATGCACCAAATTATGAATCCAGAGTATCAATGTGTATTTGCACATAGTTGATCAAACAAAAGTTTTTTATATTCTATATGTACATCACATGATTAAAAATAAGTAGTAAAAATGTAGCTTTAGTTAACTAAACCAACGTGTTTTTACAACACATTTAAATTAGATTCAAGGAAACACGAAGTACATTTGAGGTCAATACGTGGTGTAAATTGCTAACATGCATTACTATATATTGTTTCAACGTATTCTACAAATTCTAAAGTTTGAACTGTATCGATAATTAAATTGCATAGCTTCTAATCCAATTACTTGCAGTTATATTTGTTTCATGAAAACAATAATTTTTTTAATTTCTTGAAATTAACATTTTATTATAAATTATTAACATTTATAGCTATACAATAAATGTGATAAATTTCCATAAAATATTTTCGAAAATCTTTCTCCCTTGAATTTAAAATTAGAACGTTGACATGTTAATTAAATTATCAAACGATATTATTCTAAAATAAATGATATTAGCTTCTATACACATATTCTACGTGAAGTATAGTAAATGATAAGTCAATAAGCTATATTTGCAAAAGATTTCCGATATCGGTTGCATAATCACGAGAGCTTCACGGCCAAAATGAAAAGACACGCATGAATGTTAACCAGATATACGGTGACGTAATTAAATACTACATAACTCAGTGCATGTAGAAATAGAATGAATGGGGAAAATGAAAGATGAAAAGTACAAGCCATGAGGATTAAATAAATGAGGTAACAGTACATCCGAAAGGTTATCTCTCGACCTTCGCGATCTCATTCTATATTGCGCAATCTAAGAACCCCCTTTGTGATTGTATGACTAGAAAGCTATAGAGGGCATATCGCTTCAAAATCATTTGTAAATATACCAACAATATTACAACTGTTTATTGGTTTTTCAATTATGATATCTTAAAAATAATTACTGTAAATTGTATAAAATCAATATTTATTACTTACTTTTTGCAGTTAAATTGTCAAATAACTCCGTACAGTTATGTTTATGTTGAATGTATTTTTGATTACACAAATATCTTCAATAATCGTGAATATATGTAGAGAAAGAGTAATTGCTCTGAATATGTATGTATACAGTACAGAGAAAATGCACATAAGAGGAACCCTCTCGTTTATATAGCTACTTGGCTATTATAGAGCCTTGTACAGCTCTTCAAACTATAGTATATCTGAAAACACCCAAAAGTCGATAATCATTGTATAACGAATTGTTGCTGTTTGTTGTAGGCTGATGAGCTTTTGTATATAGTGAAATAAATTGAAAGGTATTATAGATAGATAGATATATATTACACTTACAAATGTGTAGGTATGCTGTGTAAAACTTTTGTAATGAGAAAGCGACAATATAAAAGAAATGGGTTGATTTCACGTGCAGGTCAGGATTCCATAATATGATGTATAAAAATTTATAAATCAACCAGTGCGTGGGCAGATAATGTTTTTAACATCTATATATTGATCCAAGTAAGGGAATTCCTACCCCACATTATAGTTAAACGTTATAGCGTATTATACGATACATATATCTACAAAAACAGGTAGAAAATATTTTGTATTAATTCGGACAATAAAATTAGTGTTGGGCTTGTCGTACAGTAATATATGTATCTAACCTATTCGGAATATATTATAACCGGGTACACAATATTCGCTTTGAAAATCTCAAGAATTTTACCTCCTAGAAAGTTAGTTAGTTAGTATTATATCTTAAGCGTGTACATAGGAATTTCGCGCATATGTCGCAAATCAATGTGTCGGACTAATGTATTAAAACAAGTCCTGTATCTGTATATAAATGCCTACACCACATTCAGTTGAATATGATTCTAGTTTTTATATATACTCCACTCTACACTGAAAAGCACTACATCATTAATATACCAGCTTTGTAGCCCAATTTAATAAACATACGACTGATCAAATGTATGCTATATATAAACCTCTTTCTCCGATATCGAAAGGGTGTTTCCATATAAGTCCCCCTAACCTTCACCTTCCTTTCATAGTTGTAAGAATGAAAACATTGTACACATATAATTGCAACTACATATATATGCAGTAAAATAATTAAAAAGTATTTCTTTGGGAAGTTTTTTTGATTCTAGTTTTATTATCTAATGAATATTTTAATTTAGCATAAAAATAGTAATGTCATGATAATATTAGAAAAAATTAATGGATAATAAGCAACCTAATATGATTATATATAGGATTACATCATAAATAGGTATAATGATTCATTAGTTCTCACTATATTAACTTATTCTGTTCCTGTTTGTAGTAAAAATGTAATATTTTGCTGGGGATTTTATATTATTTAGGTATTGTAACTATATCATCAATAATGTTATATATTCCACAATTGGGATAAAAATGATGAAAATTGATCTAAAAGATATCACAACATACAACCGTGCAATCATGAAATAAATAATCAATAAATGTTCTTTATTCCACATACCAACAATCGCTTCAGAAGCATGACTTAAGTTTAGCTAGTAATTTGTGTAATACAGTTTTAGTTTCCAATTATTTTAGTTATACAATTTAGCAAAATGTGCAGATTATGTAATTATTCATAAAAAGCTTTTTATCTATCAATAATCACAGTTAACTATTTATAATTATCAAAAAGTGTTCATTTAGTATTACCTACACATATGCTAATAGGGATAATTGTCTATATTTGATCTTTTATCAATAATAAACTATAAAATACTGATTATATTTCTATATTACAGTTAATAAAAAATGATTAATCAATAATACTCACGGTAGGTATGTGATAAGTAATCAGAGGAAATACTGGAGCTGATGAATTATCCAAGCTGTACGTATATGTACAAGAATATTTGGTTTAATCGTCTCAAGGTTGTGGTGCACTGTTTGCCTTGATTGTGTTTATTAAATATAATATGTAGAATATACTAGAACATTATATACTGCAGAGAGTGTGAAACAATTTCAAAACACAGGATTGATCATTGATATATATCTTCATTTAATATAGAGGGTTGTATGCTCTTTATATATTGTCATGAACACCAGAATTATTTATGTAGAACGAATTTGTAATAAACACTGTATACTATATAATAGCCTTGTCAATATACACTCACACAGAAAGGATTATATAAACTTCCTCCGTTTCACCGTATGTAGTTAGTAAATGTGAATACAATGCAAAGTTAGTTTTTCCCAATTGTCACAATACACAGGAGTCAGTTCTGTTATATAGCGTCAGATATTTTAGGTAATCTTTGAAACATAGTAAACATAGTTGGAAAATAGCGCTAATAACATATTACCAATATTTGATAGAATACAACTCTGGCTTTGCCTTTTTCCAACTTCGCCTCTATAGAAAACTATCCAGTATTATATAGAGTTAGTTAGTTTTCACTATATAGGTACAATGCAGCAGTGCTTTCGTCTCTCGGGCAATCTATCTTTGTGACAAGTAAACTCTCGTTTTTCAACTAAAACTATTATCATCCAACAGCCAGACAACACTGTCTCACGCTGAGGCCACTGACTGGAAGATTCTGTCAGCGACTTACGAGTTATCTCCCTTATTTATTCTATATTATAGCCAGCCAAGTCGGTAGGTATATAGTCTATATATTATACACTAAGTAATATATTTGCTGCGTAAGCTTAGCCTAATTTTCTTTTCCCCTGTCCTTGTTTTATATATCTTGTTCTCACTTTACCGTCTCCTCTTTCGCTACATATGAAACATCCATTGTGTCGACCGGTCTTACGATTATGCACATGCTCACATACACCCGTTCACGTATAGTTTATCTCTGTGTTTTAGTATTTTATCTGCCTATATTCGTATATATATGGTCAATGCCCGAGCGTTATATTTGAAATTGCATTTATAGACGCACTTCAGATTACATACATGAGCATTTACGTCTTCAAATCACAAAGACACAGTGAAGCTAGCTCAGAAATGCGATTTCTTCCGGTGTTATAATGCTTCGTTTGCAAATATTACAGCTATTCCAATTTTCATGTTTTATATACATATACCTTTAATTCATTCAATAATTATCTTTTATATTTGTATATATATATATAGGTACAATTAATGCGTATGAGGTAATTCTAAAAGAATTATCAATATGGTCTTATATTTCACATAATAAAAGATATTAAATATAAATCGCTTCATATAAAATTTTGCTTATTATAAATAGGTACAGCTAGACATTTTAGATTAATTATTCATTTACCGAATTTGATTATGTTGTAAAATGATGTTTTATAATAATGAACAGATCGCTGGGTTATGTAGCGGTTCTGATTCTCTCCCATGTCATGCAAACATATTTCAAATACGGAATATTCACGTGCGTTTTAACCAGAAATCAAGATTATAGTTTTCCCATAATTTATTCTTTCCAAATGTGTCTTGGGTTAAACTTTTCTCTCGCGCCAATATTTAATATTATTCTCAACAGCCAAAACACTTGAAAAACAGCTAGTAAACCATTTGTCCTATACACCCCGAGTCGATATATATTATAAAACGAAATAGATTTGTGAGAAACATTTATACCATCGACATCATCTTGTTTGTCCCAATTATTATAAAGGTGACTGACTGACTGAAAGCTCTGTTTTTTCCTAAATCATATTTGCTGCCTCTCACCTAGCCTTGTTCTTCGTAATATTATTGACAAAATTTTGTTAATATTATACAGGCTACTAGTTTCCTTGTCCCTGTTTACGCCTAACTATAAGTGTTATATAAAGCAATTCCTTCAAACACACGACGAGAACCTCTCTATATCTCCAGACCCCATAAGGGGAAAACTTACAGATGAACCTGATCAATTCGTTTCTTACAATTTTAATGTTATGATATAAAGCCAGCCATTTTCTCTTCGACCTAGTAAATTGGTATAGAGAGCGTGATTGCCTTACTGTGTGTAATAATGATAATCCCCCTTATTTCTGACGTTATGCCTCTTTCATATAATGCTGCCTCTATATCTCAAAAATTCACAACATATAAACTAAAACACGAATAAATTTTAACGTATTATATCGTCTTTCGCAATTGGTTATGTTTAGTGGAGACAAATTTATGAAGAAGCATCGCCTCCAGAACGTCTAAGCTTTTCTTTCACTGCTCACATATATATATATAAAGTAAGAAATGAAGGGACCTGTATCTATCTAACACAATACAGCAGATAAAAATAATAGGATATATACACAAATATATGTCAAACGAATACTGCTTCTAGGAATATATCTATCTCTAACATTTGTGAGGATTGTTTTCGCTTTTGCATTATTTCACTCGATATACAGACTGTCAGCATCAAAAAGACAGAGAAATGATATAACAACTGCGGGCAGAATTCAATCAATAAATTTACAGTATATAGGTATAGAAAAATTGACTCTAAAAAACCTTCTTTTTTCCTTTTGGAGTATTATTTATAATTCGGAACGTTAAACTTAGCAAGTAAATTGTTACTTATATATATAGTTGCATCCCAAGTCTCAGTATAGAAGATATTTAGTCTGCAATTTACGAGAACCTGGGAGAACCTGGGAGAAGTTATAACTGAAGGGAAACTCATTATATTTCCATACAAATATAGCCACTCGGGTTAAGAAAAATATTATAGGGTTTCCATTTAACTGTAAATCAGTTTTTATTATAATCATAGAATATGGAAGCCAGAATAAGCATTAAAATAATAGAATCCAGAATTGAGTATAATATTCCAGAATATAGTTACAAAAATTGTTGAAAAACATTTCTAACGCCAAATGCGCGAATAATCAGTTGGAAGTAGCTATTTTTATATAAATTATACGTTGCTTGTTAGATTTATACATCGACAATAATAACGAGTATATCATACGTCTTGTCAAGGTCTAAATGCTGAATTTATGATATCGAAATATTGTTTTTTGTTTTATATCTGGCAGATACTGACAATTACATCAACTGCAATAAACTGTGGCTAATTATTATTTATTAAAAGGCTTTTCACTTCTCTAGACGTACGCATTTAAATCGTTTCCATGCAATTCGTGCATTATTATATCATAGAAAATATTCAGCTTTGCAATTCAAGTTCGGAAGTTTCTTCATATTGTGATATAGACTCTGTGGGTTCAATAAAATTATCTTGAATGAGCAATCTTCTCGTCTATAAATTGTTATTGAACTATTTAGATAGAGTATAGGAGCAAAAAGAAAGACAGACTTCAGTATATGGAAGCAATAATATTCCACGGATGGAGATGGCAGTAAAGCATTGATTTAACCCTGGTTAGTAATCTGTCTCAAAAAAGAATTAGTCCGCGCATATAAATGAAAGAGTAAAGATGGAAAAACTGCAGTGCTATACGAAATGACGTATGCCTTATATAGAGTATAATCTATAATATTAACTTGTTTGTGAGAATTATGCAGCTACGTCGAACTCACTTAGCTATATTTCCTTTTAAATATGTGAAAGCGCTCAATATATATAGCCAGAGCAGCCTCCTACATAATTTCATATACAGCGCGGTAATATGCTATATCTTACTATATAGTAGTTGATAGACGAAGGTGATATATGACGGCATAGGGACACTATAGCTTGTAATATTTTATAGTTACTATATATATATCTATTTTATCGTCTTTTTATTTCTCAATTATCTATACAAATGGAAAGATTTAATTCATGAATCGATATCGTTAAGCAATTGAAGATAGTAATAATGAAGATAATGAAATATTTTATAATCATTTATTTTATTAATAATCATTTACATTTTATTTAGCTAACTTTTTTGATTTTATATTTTTATAAATAATAATATAAATGATATAAGGAATTAGAAAAAGATATGTGCCTTAATTTTCCATCTTTATAATCTTTCATTAAAAAGCTGCAGTAAATGTTTCGAATATTTTTAAACATGATTTATAAAAATGCCAGTGTTTCTATCTCTACTACTTAATTAAATAATTAGTAGTATGATAATTAAAGTATATATATATTTATAAATTTAGTGAAATATATCTATATAAAATATCTGTATTTATATATCTATTATGTTATACAACAGGACTATTTTCAAAGATAATTAAAAAATAACAATAATAAAATGATTATTAAATAATAAAAATAAATTTGAATCAATGAATAACAAAAATTTAAAATAATAATTTGTAAATTTATACTTGTCAGTGGATGAATTCCAGATCGCTATAAATTTCAAATATATATTTATTTTTCTTTATATTCCCTCCAGTTTCCTATAGCTAGATAAAAATCAGAATACGCAACCATTTCACTACAAAAACTCAGGATAAAACCCGATAATTAAATAGAAATTTAACCTATAAGAATAGGCTTATATTATATGCAGCTGTATTGTAAATAAGAATAGAGGATTATTTTAACTTTAAATGAATTATCCTCTTTCGAAAATCGAAGTGTTTATTGGTATGTACGGACAACATTATATTCAATTGGTGGCTATAATTCACTAAATGTCAACATTGATTGGTAACATTATTTATAAGCTTTCCCTAATTACAAAACTTCGTACGCACGTTGCACGATTTAAAATTATATTATATTGTACTTACATTCCAATAATTTGTTAGTCTTGATGTACATGCGTACCAATTACAGCAATTGGTTGATTGATACCTTCGAAAATAGTAATCATCTACAGATAGTGTTTCTTGCCTTAGAAAAAGCCTTGCATCGTGATAAATAAGGGCAAATGTTGAAATATCTGCAATTATTTTTTCATCCTTCATAATCACAAAAAATGTTTGGTAATCTTGAATTGTAATAAAAACCCACAGTATAGAAGTATAAATATTATAAATAGAAAAAAATAATTTTATAACTTCAAACTGTGAGTAAGTAAGTTACATTTTTTGGGGTACTGAGTTGATTGATACTGATGATACCAAATTGTCTAAAAATTTATATTATGTTCTTGAATTGGTATGTTCAATAAAAATTCATCTATATTTGGGGTTAATTTCTTTTGTTTTATAACTTGACTCGATTTTCATTACAATTTTTCGCAAGAAGAAAGCAATATTCATTCTCGGAGCTAGGATTTAAAGAGGGGATATGGCTAGATATTTTTCCCAGGGAATAATTTGTTTTTTGAATTTTGCGATTAAATAATTACTTGAGTTTTAAATCACAATAATCTAATGGTATAAAGAATGAATTAATAATTGCACAATTAACACATCATTTTACAAAAATATAAAATATCGCAATGACTATTATTTTCATTATGGCACAGTGAAAATAATTTGCCTTAGTGTCATAACCGCTCAAAATTACATGTAATTACATTCGAATATCTGCTTAATAATTCTGCCTATACGAATTATACGGCAAAATTAGTTCTGGCATCATGCGACGATAGAGAATAGTGAAACGTTTCACAATAGCATCAACATGAGAGAGATATTATTGTAGTTCAATATGAAGCCAGTGTTCACAATTAGTTCACACTTAAAAGACGATGCTGGAGGTAAGTTTATTAATTTTAAGAAAAAGTTGATTAAAATTATTTATTGATATGTATATATAATAAAATAGTTACAAAATATAAAAAAGAAAACGGCAGTTAGAAAGTATTGCCAATAATGGTAACAATAAATAATGTAATAAAATATATCTTCTACTACAAAGAATAAGATCCGTTTTCTACAGTTTTGGAAATTTTGAATTATTAAGAATAGTTTTTTTCAAATTTAAATTTAACAAAGTTCAGCAAAAACAAATGTCTACAAAAGGTTTCCGAAAAGTCCATCAGTCTGCCAACGACTCAGGTCCATAGCGATCTCATCTCTGCACGTTGAGTCCACACTGCGTCGATAAACGGCGTGAACGTTCGAGTCCACCAGTGCGTACGGGGTAAGGAAGACACGCGAAGTAGCGGGACACCCACTGGTGGCCCACTGCTGGAGGTAGTTCTCCAGGACTGAGATTATCGACGCCTTGGACATTGGATCCAGGAAGTGGACACGAATTTCCGTGATGTTTTTGTTGTAGACAAATGCCACCTGACACCAGAAAAATGAACAGGGAGGATTTGATTCTGGTCCCTTTATGAAATATTTAACTTCTTTATATAATCGTACCTTCAAGGCGTCCTCCATGGGACCAATTTCTGATTCTTTTCGCAACCAAAGGTGGACATAATTTCGAGCATTGAGAGCGTATATACGCATGATATTTCGCATAAGGGGACTTGGATTTTCGGTAGTGTCATACAGCTGATACCAACGTTGGCAAAGAAAATAATAGAATATATTAATTCGTAATTATTATAATTGGATAAAAGAATATTCGATATTTTTAAAATTTTTATGACATTTTTCAATGGATGTAGCTTATGAAGATAATTTTCAAAAGTTTTGATTAATGGATCATTGATTAAGCGTGTTTTCTTTTATTTGTGTTTTCATACCTGAGCCTTGGGAGCCTTATTCGGTTCCCAGGAGAAGAGGGCATCGAAGGTGGGGAACAAGATGGAGAACAAAGGCGATTTATCGACACAGTGATGGTCTAAAATGGGGAACACTCAGATATAATAAAGAATATTTGAAGTAAACAATACTTTACCCGAACTAAATTAAAAGTTCAAATACAAACACCACAATTTTATTTAATGCAAATTTTTTGTAATCATATTACTGAAGTTAAATACAATTGAGAATTGATATTTTAAATTGACGAAGAAAAATTGATTTTTTTTGTACATATCAATATTAACTATTTATTTTATTCATGTACAGATTTGGACAATTATAAAATAGTTATATCAGATAATCTCACTATAAATACACATTGATATTGTAATAATTTTTATCTAGATCGGCAAACTTAATTTTAATTATGTCCGAAATAAAAACGGACAAAAGACAAAATGGTGAAATCTTGTTCAACCCATAATTTTTTAAATAGAGCTGTGAAGTAGACCAAATCGGTCAATACATCTTTGCACAAGTAAGTTCTTTTAATTTTATACATATTATGAGTTCTTATTGTCGTGTTGCTATAGTTATCACAATTTATTTTTCTGGAGAAGCGAAGTAGATTGCCAATCTAGAGAAGTTAATTACGATTTTTTTGTTATTTTATTAAATAAATAATAATTAAATGATTTATATAATATAAAAAATATCGCAAGTTGATCAATTATTGTATAATCCAACTTTAGCCTTGATCATTTCCTCACTATTATAATGACAGGCTTTGTTCCTGGCCTCCACATCTCCACGAGAATAAAAGTTGGTGATGGCTCCTTGAATTTCATCATTGAGAGTACCGAATGGTATCCAATGGATCAGGTTGCTACAGTGTTTCTGCTTCCCCTCCCAGATGGCCCCTTCGGAACACGTCCCACAGACACCCAAACAACCGTCCAACGCTTCGCGTAACTTATTCTGGAGATTAAGAATAAAAAGATGTTCAGTGATTTTACTCGTATAAATAGTAGTTAATAACTTAATTATTATCCACCAAAAACGGTAAAACTTCGTCTTATAAAAAGTCCAAATGTTATTAATGATGAAGTTAATTAAAAATCGTCTAACATATGATGTTATACCTCCTCGCAACCAAAATCAGAATGAACTGTGACTTAAATTCGATCTGAGTTGTTGTCGAAAAAGATATCAAAGGTTTACACAAGTTATTTACACTTATTGTTGACTTTGAAACAGTAATTAAGTAATGAAAGATTTAAGTTTCTGTAGTTGATCATTTTGAATCGTTTTATAGAATTGTTACAAAGTAAAATTATAAAAATAATACAGAACCACTTAGCATCGAAACCAATACAAATGTAAATAAAAACAAAGTTTTTTTGTTTTTTTTTATCGATTTTATAGTCGATGCGCGGATTTACCTCTCCAACGCGGATGTATTTCAACTTAATTTGAGACCACAGTTCGTCAACAACTCGCTTTCGTTCATTACTTGATCGCCGACAGAACTCAGTATTTGACTGAACCTGGCACTGACCAGCGACCACCTCCGGGTCATTGGTTGCCACCTCCAAGGACACCAGACGATCTGCCTCGGGCTGATGGTAGCTGAAGTCGGCGCTCTGCACGGTTGGAGCGTTGTCAAAGAGACAGGCGTGTTTCATGTCGTCTGGCTGGATAAGACGACCTCGGATTGCCATGGCAACTCGTTCTTCTACAAGATTTATGAGTTTGAAGTTGACAAATCTTCGTGAATTTCCTTACTACTTGCTAATAATTTAATACGTACGTAGTGACGTCAGGAACTGTGATTGTGTTTGGCCAACTGGATGGAAATCCTGGCATTCAGAGCAGTCGACCCAGCCTTTGTACTCATCTCGCATGTCGACGTAAACACCGTCTCTGAAAATGGGAGATGTTAGATAAGACAGACGTCACACGAGACCGTTTTTACATTGTGATGAGGACAAGTTATTGTTTTATTATTACCATTTTGTCATTGCAAGATTGAATCTGTATCAAATTGTCAGTATAAATGTGGTCATTGAGGAAAACAACTGCTGTTATTAAATGATATTTACTGCCCACTGATATAACTTTGAATAAAAAGTCGTTTTTATTGTTCGACATGACGCGTCGATCCGCATGAAATGTTTATTGCATAAATTTAAAAAAAGAAAATACAATTTTAAATAATAATTTTTTTACACTCGTATTAATCTAAGAAAATAATTATTTCCAATTTATCATTTAGTTATACCTTTTAGTTATATTAATAAAGAATAAACTGACAAAAAACAGTTTTTATTATTTATTTATAATAATTTATGCAGTATAGGTTTAAGGATAAAATTTGTAGAACGTGTTACAAAAAGTTAATTTATGATATATTTAATATACTTATTATTATTATCGTATTTTGCTATAAAAAATTACAATATTGTTTAAAATTGTAAAAAATCTCTTTACTTAGCTAAGCATAGACCTTTTAAAAAGATATTTATTAAATAAAATTTAATTTGTAAATTTATAATCTAGTAAGATCGAAGGTTTTAGAAAACCAATACAGTAATTACGCGAATGAGATTTTGTAATTTATGGATAAATTTTACAAGTTTTATTTATGAGTAATAACTTTTTAAATGCATAATTCTAATTTATAATAATAATTTATATATTTTATAATTTTAAGTTAGAACAGTTTCTTTTTCTATGGATATATCGTAAAATGTAGCAAGTATAGATTACGTAGTAATTTTATTTGTTAATTTCTTACATTTCAACGCAGCATTAAAACTATGAATTATTCTGGTCAGTGGTTATAATTCTGCTAACAATTCTAGTAACAATTGCTAACAATAATGTTTCGGTTGCTATGGTTATAGCAAAGACCTACTTATAAACACCAATTCCCATCATCTTGCCGGCTTTCAGGAATATCGGAGCACAAGCCATGCCCAGCTGCTCGGCTAATCGCCAGAGTGTCTGCAGTTCCTTCGAATTCGTTCCCGCCATTGTGTCATAGTTGACATGCATCGCTAGGCCCAGGACGTGTGCCCCAGTCCTCTCATCCATGATTGGGTCAAATAACGAGGCCTGTTCCAAAGTTGAAATGAATCCCCTAACGATCTGAAACATCCGAATGTCTAATTAATAAGTCAAGATATTTCATGAATAAATTCCAAGAGCTTGAGAATGGAAGCGGAACAATTGAAATAACAATAAAGTAAATGAATTTGTAAAATCAATAAATTCCGTATACTGAACACTTCAAAAGGCTGTTTTTCATTCCTCAAAGACGTCTCATGATTTCAGGAAAACCTGGATCCTTCAAATGATAAATTTTTGGGTACAATATGGGTCTAATTTAAAGCGGCTATAATAATTAGTTTCGAGTAGAGAAAAAATTAACAAACTTTTGATAAATCAGATTATCGCTAAATTAACATGATAATATTTTAACGATAGGATATGTTTTTTTATTTCTTGACGAATTAGTAAAGACTTGATCGTCCTTACTAGTTGAATATTTAAAATTTGTCTTTTCGTTAATATTAACATTGTTTTCCGAATAGTAAATAAATGATCTTGTTTTCAATAATTGTCAAATTGTCAAATTTTCCATATTTTTATCTTTTATCTATTACCAGTCTATAAATTGTTGAAGGAGACATGCATATATTTATGATGTAGTTATGATATTAAAATAATAGTGTAACTTTGCACAAATATAATGGCCCATTTCTTTACAATCACAAAGCATACATTTTATATATATGCAGAACCTAAATTTACCATTCACATTTAACAAAAATAGCACACCTATTTTTTATAACAAATACATTTTCACCGACCTTAAAATGAACTCCGTTGGCGGGAGTTGAACCTGCCACTGTATTCACCCGAAAGTTCAGGGCACTGAAGCAGGTGGCCAGCGCTGGCTGGATCCGCATATACCTCACATCCGGATCCTTGGAACGGAAAATACTCATCGGGGTATCAGAAGCTATTTCAATGCGATCACTAACGGCCCCTGAAAGCACGAAAACATCTCTCCTTGCTTAACAGGACATCAGTAAGACCCTAAGCCGACCTGCTCACCGTCATATAAAGGGTACGGATCCATTTCGTCTTTAGAATAAACGTGATAGCTGTCCGCGACCGAAGTCGGGGGTTCAACCGGCATGAGCTGGGCCTCTGGGAAGTTTACTTCGGTGGTCTTCAGAGTCGCTTGTTTAGGAACGGCCAGGTCGAGACGATCTCCTCGATGCCTCACCCAGGAGAATCCCGCACACAGAGCCAGGCTGGACAGGGCCTTCAGAGAGGCTGGAGTATTACCGCTGGTCAATTGTAGGCTAATCCGACGTCCTTCACGGTGTAGAGAGGTTATCTGGGAGTCTCCGGTGGGTGCTCCAGAGTGGGGTTCGTCCCAGGCTTCCAAGACCTTCGTGGAAATTGAATTATTTATTATTCATGAAAATGGAAAACGATTATTAAATTACGTCATTGAGAAAGAAGTTGGTCCTTCTTTTAATCATAACTTGATTTACCTCTGTTCAAAACTGATGAATTAACGACTGCATGACCTTTTCTTAACCATTCATACCTTCCCTAATCTATCAAAGTTTATTATTAAGATTTTAAAACTTAACCATCATTATATTGTAGCTTATTTCTTACAAAATTAACTTTGACTGTTTAAATTTCCTAGAAAACAAATTAGTTGGACTATTATATGACGCATTAAACTATTCTGTATAATTTGTAACAGCAAAAGAGAAGATCTAATATGGTTTCATCATTCATTTCGTATTGCATTGCAGAGAGAAGTATAATTTTAGTCCCTCGGTATTCTCATATACCCACCATAATATTGTAATTATCCAAATCGCGTCTTCAATCACCCTTGTATACAGATTGTTCAAGTGAGAACAAGCTAATTGTGTTATATTTCTTGGAACTGTACCTATAATCCATAATCTTTATAGGTACCTTATAGGCTACAGTAATTACTGAGCACTCTATATCATTCATATAGCTCAAGTAAATAAGGATGTTTATTTTAAATGGAATGCAGATTATAATACAATGTAGTTTAAGTATGTAGTTATTTTAAGCATCACATTTTTTGATAATATTATATATTGAAATATACACTAACACTATAAAGCATTTTAAACTTTCAAAATCGACTTCATAACTAATTTTCCTCAAATATTGTTGGAAAAAAACTCATTTAATTAATATTAATAATCAATAAAATACAGGTTTTATAATATACGATTATTATGGACACAGGCATATTCCATCAATGAAAATTTATACCAATATAGTATAAAGTGTTTCTACCAAATAAAATAAAGCAAAGGGGCTTTGTACCAATGCAAATTGAAAGCTCTATTTTGGATTCTCTATTAAATTATTTTACCTTTATTTTGCTGTTTACGGAGGCATCATTTCGAGCAAGTTTTTGTAACTTTCGCATCAACTGAAACATTCTTGGAGACATTGTTCGGTCGGCACATCGTGTCTTCAAAGAATTACCCACGACCCCATTACGACAGTTGACGCAATTCACAGCTGTGGTTCCACACCTTAGAAGTCGATTTTGAAAATGTAACCATTTTTTTAACAACGCGAGTTAATTTCCATATTTAATTTTTTATCATTTATCGGTTAAATATACGGTTAAAGTCTTGATATAATTATATAACATTTGTCTCCATAAAACCACTCATTCGAAATCTATATTATAATAGTAGGTATACCAACCGAAATATAGTCTTGCACCCACATTATATTACATGAAACAGTAATGATATGTTATATTTAAGTATATAGAATAATTTGAATATGAGAGTACGTTAGAAGGTACGTTAGAGGGTCCAGCTGTAATTACTATACTTTATCTGCACAAAATGTCGTTATAAAAAGTAAAAATCTTTCTTAAATTGGGCTATATATTCTTTAAAAAAG
This sequence comes from Vannuccia rotundouncinata, assembly GCA_034780395.1. Lineage (NCBI taxonomy): Eukaryota > Metazoa > Platyhelminthes > Proseriata > Coelogynoporidae > Vannuccia > Vannuccia rotundouncinata. The sequence continues at coordinate 59,488 of JAUZNC010018226.1, forward strand.
TATTTAAAATATTGTGACTTCCAATTACTGAAATTCAAATAAAAGCTTTATTTGTATACAAAAATTTGACTGGTTAATTTATTTTTTCCATATTCTGAATTAATTATCAAATATTGTGATAATAAATAATAAATATCAATTTTCAAAGAAACATTGTTAAATTGTAAAAATGATTTCATGCATTTAGAATAAAAAATAACATAATCGTCGGAACATGTTTAAATTAAGATAAATCAAAAAATTGAATTAATAAAATGAAACAGAACGCATTTTATAAAGTGTAAACTCACCATGTCGACGAAGATTCGGCGTCCTCAAAGTCCATGTTGTTGGCAGGATATTGAATAAGTCGACGAAAGTCATCATTAGAGAACCGTGTGACTACTTCATCTACTGGTCCAACCACATTAGCGGCGGTAACCTCTCCCTGAAGTTTTCGTTAAATTGAAGATAATCAGGAATATATAGATACTTACCCAGAATAAGGACGTTTTAAAATTTTATGATATTCGCGCAATGAAATATTTTAACTATATATGCAAATGTAGAGACGTACTTTTCAAAACGTATATTTAAAAAAATATAACCTCCCATAAACAGTGTTATAATATACATGCTACATGCTACAAAAACATTAAAATTAAACAAACAAAGTGATTAATTAATTAATTAATTAAAATAAGGCGAATTTACAAGCTATATGTAGGTCGAAAAATCAATAAAATCGATAATCATACTCAGTAATCATATTTAGAAGCAAATGACAAATCTAATGATTTTTGTACCATCTCACTTTAATCTTTTTAAAGCAATGTTACCGATACACGTAATAAAATACATTTGCAAAAATTTGTTAAAAGTTGTGGACAAATCAAAACCACTTTAATCATAAGAAATTCCCCTGTTTATTGTATTGAAGTATTGTATACTTTTAATCTCATTGTACTCCCGACATTTGTACAGGAATTTTCGAACAGTTGGGTTTAAGTTGGATGACAGTATTAGAAGTTATATCTCACCGGCGGAAACATAGCCCCACTTTCGACACCAAGAAATCCCGTACAGTTGCTTCCAGAAAGGTCATCCAAATCGAAGACCTGGTCCAGGGTGGTTTGAGACCAGAAGGCAAAGGCAGCACTATTCTCGAAGCCCAAGGTCGGGCGGGTCTCCAGGGTAAAGGACTGGTATGAGTCATGCTGAGTACCTGAAAATACACCAACATGTCTGCATTATTCCGAGAGAAAGTTAGAGACGAAGACCGTTTGGTGGTAATTTAAATGCGAAAGGAAAACTCACCTGTCATATAAACAAAAAGGGAATCTGCCATGAGAACAACCCCAAGATCTCGTCCAATTTCCGAGAAAGGGACTGGGCAATACCGAAGGAGCGCTCTAACTGTGGCCCGAAGATCTTTGGACGGATCTTGGCTATTTGTCAGTTTTATATGAGCCCCAGTTCCTGAAATATCAAATTTAAATTCTAGAAAAGAGATTTAATAAGATGCGGTGGGATTTGCGATGGAATTCAACCAAATCAAAAGTGATTCCAGCTTTGTATGCATATTATAGCTCTGATAATCATGACGACGATGATGTAATATTTTGATTTTCTTAAATTAATGAAAATTACTAAAAACTAACGAATCTAAAAAGTTGAATTATATAAATTGTAAATAGAAACTTCTTAATTTTAAAATGAGATAAAAACAATTGATTAATCAGTTCGTCACAATAATACATTATTTGAGTTTTGAAGTTATTGTATTTATATTTTACAATTTTACAAAACCTCGATTTCTAAAAATAATTTGAGAAAAGTTAATTTTTAAAACAATCTCAAATCGATTTCTCCTCTATTTACCAGTTCTGGAATAGATATCCTGGACCCGAGTGCTCTGGAGATCAACATCTTTCCCCGACTTGTAACCAGAAATGAGGTTGAGAAACAGATTCTGCTGTTGTAAGTCGGTCCACGCTGACTGGAGACATTGGATGAAAATCGGATGGGCGCGATAGTAGGCGGCTTGTGTAGCGGCCTTGGTCCACTGTTTTTCCGGGATGTTCAAACTTAACCGCCGTGAAGACGAATGATTCACCTAGACAAAAGGAGAGAACATTTCGTTATCATAAATAGATTAAGATTTGTTATGTCTGAAACAGTTAATACATCATTTTTAATACATCTCCATATATATCTGTCTTACATAACGCAGAAGTTACCTATACTGTACCTAAATTCACGCGGTATTATTGATTATATACTTATATACTTATTATTGATTATTCATTTAAGAAGCTTCTTCAAATTGAACAAGTGAAGATATTGCATGAATAATGCTTATAGTGATGATTTCATATTTTTTATCCTGATGCTTTATCTAGATAAATTTAAATACATATTTAGCTCAGTTGTTATAAAAATATTCTAATAAACTTGAATATTACAAAACCTGTATGAATTTTTATTTATTGCAATTTGAAAAAATTGTTAAGTTTAAATTATAGTGAATTGTATTATGTCAGGTATAACATTAAAATTTGTTGAAATATTGAAGGTCCAAGGTCAATTAAATATAACATATTTAGTAATAAATATGGAATTTAAGATAGTCATAATCTGATTCAGTTCGAAACTTTTTGCTCTTTACATGAATAAATAAAGTTATATAAAAATAGACTTCAATAACTTAACTTATAAACGACTTCTATAACTTATATAGGTACGACTTCTATAACTTACATACGACTTCTATAACTTATATACGACTTCTATAACTTCGATATATAAACGACTTCCAAAACTTATATACGACTTCCATAACTTATAAACGACTTCTATAACTTATATACGACTTCCATTTCTTATATACGACTTCCGTAACTTATATACGACTTCCATAACTTATATACGACTTCTATAACTTATATACGACTTCCATTTCTTATATACGACTTCCATTTCTTATATACGACTTCTATAACTTATATACGACTTCTATAACTTATATACGACTTCTATAACTTATATACGACTTTTATGACTTCTATACGACTTCTATAACTTCAATACGACTTCTATAACTTATATACGACTTCTATAACTTACATACGACTTCTATAACTTATGTACGATTTCAATAACTTATATACGACTTCCATAACTTATATACGACTTCTATAACTTCTATAACTTCTATATCCCACTTCTTTATAACTTATATGCTACTAATTATTTTTCTTAAATTACTTTTATAAGTTATTTTATATTTGCAAAATATATAGCTGTTATTTATGCCCTAATTAATTCAAAAATAAATAAAATATACAATAATCGCTTTCTAATCGATATATTTTTTTAAATTAAAATTTTTATAATGTAATAGTTTTTGTGAATATTTTATTTAGTTTATTTAACATTTTAGAACCTTCCAGCTTACCTTAAATAGGGGTGAAGTTGACCTCTCAGGATCAACATAGTTGACATCCTTAACTTCTGCTTCGTTGTCGAAAACTTCACCACTGGGAAATTCGATTTGTCCGTTTACCAACTCTGTCGTAAAGAATGCGAATAGAAGGACACCCAAAAAACACTTCAGTATATCCTTCATTCTCTGCGATTTTCCAAAAATTGTCAGACAATATGTAATACGTACGTGAAGTTGAAGTTGTATTAATACACAATAGTTAGGATGCTATTGACATATTCTTATCATGCAATATAATAGAGTATCATATCATATGTGTTGGTTAGCATATATTCCACCAATCAAATCTTTTGATCATCTAATCCTGATCATCTGAAGTCATCACACTGTGTTGGCTATCACATACTTAGTTAATGCATTGATTTGCTTTTTTTATTATCATGTATAGTAATTTTATAGTCTAGTATGCGTCACATAAGTCTATTTATTGTTACCAGTTTTTAAAGCTATAACGAAAAATTTTATTTTGATTTAATTCTATATTTGTCCTGAAATTTAAAATGATTAATAATAAATATTTGGATAAAACCTATTTCCATGAGTAGAATATTTGTTTATCTTTTTAGAAATATGGGTATTTTAAGTGTAATGCGTAAAGAAAGGATAAGTTATTGTGTTCTGAAGGGTGTGCAATTTACGATGAAATGGAAAGCTGTTTTTATTCGAATATCATTTTAGAGCAAAATGAAATCCGCATTATTCTGAACATTAAGGGAGAACTCACCCTCCTAAAGTTATACTTTGAGTCGCAAGGTCTGGAAACCATCTCAAAGGTCCAATATTCAGTACGCAGCTACATAGTCTGAAAATTAAATCGCCTTGCAGGAAAGCCAGTTCATTCCAGAGCTTCGTTGAAGAGTTATTTGGGTGCAATCTCATTTTTAACAAGATCTGCTCACCCAGCAGATTTGGATACTCGTTATTTTTTTGTTAAACATTGTTAATTAATTAATATTTATATGCAATTATAATTAATGGTAATATGAATTTATTAACACGCGCCCCTCCATGCAATTTAGAATAACAGGCACCACAATGGGGGTGTGGGTGTTTAACTGTTGATATCTGATATATTTGGTACATCGAGACCTTATTGATTTTTCTATTGTTTTAAGAAATTATGACAATTCTAGTGATACTGAAGTCAAATAAATACTTACAAAATTCTGTATATTTTAATTTTCCACATAGCCTTACACACACAAAGGTGCACATATCGATTTTAGTAAACATTTATTGACAAATATCAATAATTAATTAGCAGATATATACTTTTGCAGCCTCGAAAATGTCAGAGGGAGAGATAATTTAATAAAAAATAAATTGAACTATTTCTGGCTGATCCGCTGCCTGCACCCACTGTTCACGAAATTAGAATGGGGAGAGCTCTTACAACAAGATGGCTGATTACTTCAGGAAAACATAATGTAAAATGGTCGTAAATTTGTACAAACTTGTTATATAGGTATATATAAATATCCAAGTATTTTAAATTTATTTTTTTCTCAAAATACGGTTATTTACGAAATGACCACCTAAATTGATTGGATATAGGTACTAAATCATAATTATATTTTTTATAACAGATAACATTAAAAAATTAAAACATTATAATTCAAATTCTAGCTTCTAATTGGCTGCTGAATATCTAATTAGTCGAATTGATAAATTAACGAGGGCGGTAGGTATTATATCCAAACGACAGAAACATATTTATAAATGCAATACCTATATGTAAAGGAGATATAAATTTGAATATTTGCAATATAATTGAGATTTATAATAAATGTATATTATCAAGAAATTGATCTGGATTGAGCCGAAAAAGTCATTCCTGAAGGTATTTTATAAGTAATAATAAGAAAATTATACTTTTAATAAGTTAAAAATCTAATCCACAATTAAAATAACTAAATAGTAAAAATGTGGTATATATTCAAACAAACTTGAGTGATATCTAAATAACAATCATTTTTGCACATTTTTTTATTTTTTTCAAAGCTTTAAAATAGAGGTTTTTCAAGTAGAATATAAAATAGAAATTTATTGTATGGCATCAAGCTGAATTATGTAAGATATGTTCTATACAAATCGTGTCATTCATTGGTCTAGTAATTAATTTTTTCAATCCTATGAAAGGATGACTACATACGTAGAAAAATATACTTATTCACGTATTTTATACATATACACAGATGGTCTCGATCATTGACTTATAGATTATTTATCTAGACCGGCAAACTGATCAAAAAAACTTCCAGAGCGCATTTCAATTATTAACGGTATTAGTTTCGTTTTAAAGAGGGTTTGACAATAAATATAAATCGTTTAATTTTAGAGTTATAATGTTGAACTTCCGCCCATCAAATTGACATTGATTTTCGATATATATATATATTCCTCCGCGAACGTTTATTACTATTGAATATTGGTCAGTTTGCCGGTCTAGATAATTAATATATAAGTCATTGGTCTCGATGGTCCGCCATACATATGACGAAATAACAGTGTGATCACATTTTTTCTCATTTCATTATAGCTAAAATGTAAACGATGGGAGTTTGGAGTGTATCTAGTTAAGCTGAATGAAAAAATTACCATCGCATCAGATATTATATCGGAATGTATTACATATTGCATGCAGACGTTTTAAAAAATATGTCGTTACTTTGCACTAGACTAGTAATTAATTATATCAGTGAGTGTTCATATATTAGCTTAGAAGGAATAACTCATGAGAGGTAACAAAATACACAACCTAGTAGGCAAGAGGCGATTCCGAAATAACGTTACACAGGATGGGGGTTTGCTTCTGTGTAAAGAAGGTATTTATATCTTTATGATTGTATTTTAATTTTATAATTTATTTATTAAAATAAACTATTTAAGTTTCGTTTTCGCAAGCGGTTATTTAAAAATTTCATTGTTTTTATTAATTTGGTAAATTTATTAACATATTATATTTTTGAAGGTTTATTTTTTAATAAATTGTTTATGTTAAACATAAAAAATGTCTTAATGAGGTTTTTATGACTAAAATATATATTTATCCAAATATTTATGTCAGGTACGTTTTCCCATTTGAAAATTGACCATTTACCTATACTATGAAAGATAGTAAATTTATTTCTTTTGCCTACCCATCAAAAAATCGATTCGAAACCAAAATTACATATATTTCAGTACATGTCTAGTCTAGGACATTTTTTTTAGTGGGGGAAGATTTTACAAAAAGGCACCAAAACAAAATTGCATTTATATCACTGTAAAAAATTGTTTCAGAAAGGTATTTCAAAAGTTTTTTCAGAATTTGTAGATAGAACTTGATACATCAAATTTACAACCATCACACTACATATACTTAAAATACTAGTTACCAGTTTGTCAAAATCCTTCCACCCAAGCATAGAGGAATAGTTATTGTTTACCCACCCCAGACAAAATGTGTCTGCCACTGGCCACTGGGGGCTCATTAATAAGTAACTGTGTATAACATAATATAACATAATATGCATGAGTAAATATATAAGTATAATATACAGATATATATATCAAATATGAATGATTACATTAGTATCACAGACTTATTCTTATACAGTTATTTATTAAATGAAAATATATTACTATTACACTATATGTGCATAACTAATTCATATGAATGCATGCCATTCCCAAATTTAATTAGTTAGGTTTTAATTATTAGTGGTGAATTTTATAAACAATGAGTTTTAATATATAATATTAATATATTAATAGACTGACTAGAAAGAAATATGATGTACTGAAAATATTTTTTGGTCACATTGGCAAAATTTTTAAAAGGAAACCCTGAAAAAAAATTTAATTCAAAAATTTCCTTATATATTTTTATATGAAAAAGCCAAAAATGGTCAAGAACTAGAATACTCAAGAACAATATCTTAACTCTTTTTTCAAGCCTTATTATAGAATATGCTGAAATGAAAGACATTTGGAAAGTTGTCAAGCCAGTCTTAATATTATTCCATGGGAATTCTAGTTAGGAATCTGGTTTCAGCAAAAATAAAACCTCCTGCAAACAAATATGCTACAAAAGTCAATAGTTAAACAGTGATTGGTCTACAATGCTCTGCAAATGGTTTGGATGTTTGCAAAATTGCACACTCTAGATACATAAGTGCTCTTGCACATAGACAAAAGTAAACTGCTCAGTCTGAAAAAACTAAGGAAGAATATAAGTTCTATTTCTAAAAAGTGATATTTACCTTTTTTTCTTTTAACTCTTATGGAAAACATGACTTATTAATTAGTTCATATTGTTTGAAAACTGTTTGTGCTGTTTCAAGAAAATCTCAAGAAAACATTGGGAGACATATAATATTTATAGTTATATTCATAAAATTATATATTAACATAATATAATTCAGGGTGGCAATAGGTACTTGAAATTCAAGTATATACTAATATTTGATTATACTCTAAATAAATTTGATTAAATATACTCTCATTTGGGTAATTGTTTTACAATATACTTGCTATACTTGAATTTTGTCAATATAAGGAATATTGATTTTTGGCAAACCAGCTATAGCCCCAATACAACTTTAAATATATCTATTTGTGTATTTTTTATGTATTAAATTGAAATTTATTTAAATTTATTTGAAGCTTCAATTTAAGTAGAATTAATTTATTTTACAATCTTTAATTTTAAATTCACACTATTTTCAAATTTCTTCATATTCTCATTTTAAGTGTTTTTAACAATACAGTGCTTGAATATTTACCTACTTGAATATACTTGAATTTTTTATAGGAAAAACATGGTTACCCTGTATTCATAATGTTTTACCAGTTTATCCCATGTCTGCTTTGTAACAGAAATTTTACCCTTTCTTATTCTTTTATATGTGAAATTTCTGCACCCACCTTGAGTCATGAAAAATGCACCTCAGAGGCTGCAGAGCACATTAGAGATGGCAGGCTTATAAATTTAAATTAGGCTCACCCTAAGTATCATTTTTTTGTTCAGTTACTCAAATAAAATAACAAATAAATGTTATACATTTATAATTTTTGTATAATAATCTCAGTCATCCAATATTAGACAAACTCATGTTTGTTTTTCTCTTTTCATGCCAGCAAAAAAGGACTAAGTTGTTGAAATGATGTTGAGACATGGCTGTACTTAGCCATATTATCAAGAGACTTGTTATAGAAAATATTTGTTCTTCAGTAGCATATGTTGCTGAGTTAAACTATTTAAATTCATTTGTATTCAGTGCTTGAATGTCTTGTATATGGTCTACAAAATCAGAGAAGCACAGAATAGTGATATCAATAGTTACAATTGATTAAGAAGCTTAATATAGGTACCTATAAAAATTAAGATTTACATAATTTAGGCCCCATTCTCATGAAAGCTGGTGGAGATGATTGTCTAATATCAATTATCAAAGTGACTGTTGGTCCTGGATTTCCTGGGAAAGTCCTTGAACATCTATGATTTTCTTGTAATTTCTTATAAATGTCTGTAAATTTAAAACAAATTGTGTTTTTAAAATTTGTTTGTGTAATTATTTTTTACAGAGAGATGGAATATATAAATTCATGAATGATGATAATCGCATTGATGCAAAAAAACTTTGTTCCAAGTAGATTTTTTGGTATTGGGTAATATTTTTACAAGTTGTATACCTAAAATTTTCTACATTGCAATAAATTATATATTTTCAATTAGTGTATATTACTGAGTATGACTAATCTTTATATATTATATGTATATATTCATTCTTCCAAGCATTTAATATTCTTTTGTTTTACGTCTAATCAAAGGGAATTGTATTTCACTCGCATTTCTACTTAACCCATTAATGCCGATAAATAATTTTTTTTGATTTTTCTGAATTTTATAATTTGTTTTATTTTATAAGAACCTAATAAACAAAAAAAACAAAAAATTAAAAAATACAACTGTTTATTATATAGAGAAACAGACATGTGACCTTATGGTCACACTAGGCATTAACCCATTAAACAGTCATGTGACCATATGGTCACACTAGGCATCAACCCATTAAAATAGCATTATT
>JAUZNC010018227.1:0-26144 GCA_034780395.1 Vannuccia rotundouncinata
ATACATTAATGCCCGCGTTTTTCATTATTCGATCGTTATTACCCTCCTAAATTGATTAAAATTCATAATAATAATTTACCCTAGAACCTACAACTTTCTTTCTTGTCTGGCCGAGTTGGTCCATCTTCCATCGTGGCAACTTTAGCTAATGTAAACACCACACTGTTCACCAATATTTCTTTTATTCTAAAGTTGTTATTATTTACCCTTGGCCAGTAACTGTGGCTTCGGAGGAAAGGGCGAATTCCGCTTTCAAGTTTATTAAAACAGAGAGGCACAGTTTCATGACTGATTAGCGTATGAATGCCCTTTTATCAATTTTTGTAAATAAAGATATTAAATTAGACAGTAATGCCATTGTAAATAAATTTGCTAATAAATGCCAAAGAAAAATGTAACTCATTGACTATTTGGGAAGTGATTGATACGTATGTAAAACATTTGTCCTTTAAAAGAACTATTTTATTCTATTTGATTTATTGTATCAATAGGTATGTGCATACTATTAATCTAGTATAGGATCTAACCATGCATGATCTATATATTATATATGTAATTTTTTTCTTTTTAAATTGCCCACTCGATATAACAGTTCATATGTCTATATATCATACGACTAATACTCGATTTATGTATCTGCACATGACGTCAGGGGTGGATACTATACACTATAAGTTAAGTATACCATACTATTAATCCAGTGTATCTAACGATGATCTATATTATATATAAATATATAGTTTTCTTTTTGAATTGCCTATACTCAATATAACAATTAATATACACATATGTCATAATATATATCATACGAATATATTATATAGTTACTCTTTATGTATCTGCACATGTCAGGGGCAGATCCAAGGAGGGGGGTGGCAGTGCACCCTGTAATTTAATTTTTAAGTTATACCCCTAATAAATGAATATATATTATTATATACCTACCATATGGCGCCCTGTGAGATGTCCCGCCCCATCTCATAAAATCCTGGATCTAGCCCTGCATGAATTATGATCTACTTATTCATTATATTATTTTTAATATATAATATATAATACACTGCAGTTACAGGTATTATGAACATTGAATGTTTAATTTTTTTTATTAATGTTATATAATAATAATTCTCACTAATATGTTGGTTTCTATATAGAAATATATATTGTAGTTCACAGATTGTTACATTACTTTTTTTTAAATGTTGTAAAAATGCCCATTTTGAAAATTCTTGCGCCCCCCTTTTCAAAATTCCTGGATCCGCCACTGAATGTATGCTCTTATAATTTCCATAGATAACTACCGACTATGATTTTTTATAGGTATATAAGTAGTTTGTAAATTTAGGTGCCAACTATTTTTTAGAGTGATGTTCTTGTCGCTTGCTCTATATTATTTCGTAATACTCTACAAAAAATCTTCGTCTGCCTTTCTTCAAACATACCTACACCATCAAAGATTGTCCATCCAAAGACAAAAAAATCTGTTCAAGAAAAACGTCATTTACAAAAATGAACAATATCGTCCTGCTCTTTATTCCAATTGAAGAGATATATGAAGCCATATGGGTCAAGTACGACTTTTAATATACCAAGAAATCTCATTTTACTGTTAATTTTATTTTTAAAAATCTTTTTTTTAGACCTCTAATATAAATTTTATGTCGTATAATAACAGTTTTCTTTAGAAATAATTACCTACAATCGAATACAATCATGCTCCTTTTTTGTGATTTCATTTAGTAATTTAAATATAGGTTGTGTAATCCTTGTGTAATTCATCTCATATATTAATATAGTATATATTAGGCCTATACTACATATTTATGTACTATTAGGTAAACATAACAGCTGTATAAGATACTGAGAAATTAATAAATCCCATTATTGATTTCTTAGTAACTCTTACTGGACATAAATATATTCGCAGTGAGCTTTTTACCATTATTCGTTACACAATTGCGGTTGACAAGATGACATTTTTCGTGAAATATAATCTGTTTCATATGAAATATAAATCCACAATTTTTTTGTTTTGTGTTTCTTTACGTAACACCGAGGCACAAACTCCAATATATTTTATTACAACAAATTATTAATATTTGTTACAAATAGTTTCAAAGCTAAAATCCTGCACCGCAACCAACTGTGAACCGCTTCGTACATGAAGACAGCTTTACGAGACAGTGGTATACCGTGATGAACGACAAAGAAATTTACTGACCGTGATTGGTATCACCATCAATACAGTTGCATCTGTTGACTCCATTGACAGAGTCAATTCTGTCAAAGAAATATAACTGTAGATGTGTTATAAAGACTGTCTGTATGTCTTTTATACCAGTTTGTATTTTGCTACGCGTCACCTTAATAATATCTAGGTCATCATGTATATTTCAATGCAATTTAAATATTTCTTAACAACAACGACAATAAATATCCTCAGAAAAGTATCTAGTTTTTATTACGGAAAGATGGATATTCTGTATAAAAAATTTATTTAAATATTAACCATTGATGTCCTATTATATTCATAAGATATGCGATATCTGAACAAAATACATGGACATATAAAACGATATATATTTATAAATTAAGGATATATCTATTTTAACACCTTATAAGAATATAGGAATTTTTTTATCTTGTTCACGCATCATATTTAATTATAAACAAACATTATATTTAATTTTGAAGTATCAATTATTATTCTTTTATACTGAATCCAAGTTATAATCAGAAGTTTTGTGTTAGTTCTCAAATAGTTTGCTGTCATTATTCCAGTGATAGTATATAGTAATGACATTGTTCTTCGATCGGTTTTGACAAATGTCTCCAGACAATAGAATTTCTCTATATAAGTTTTATATTTAAAACCACCAACAAAAATCACGTTGTATACCACTGGGGTATATTACACCCCTACATAAATTGTGCTCTAATATAATTAGTTACTAGGTGTATACCATGGACTACTATAACTATGTTTAGAGATTTCTCTGGGTTTATTTACATTATTAAAGATGACGATTGAAAAGTCTTCAATTTTATTTGCGAACAAAAAGAACAAATAACATTAAAGAACGTGAAAAAACAACAGCAACAAAAAAGGAGAAGCTTCGCACCAATTTTGCAAATAAAATTGAAGACTTTTCAATCGTCCTCTTCAATAATGTATAGGCTGTCCGGGAAAAAATTCTCGATTCTATGGTTTTCAAACGACTGCCGTTGTTAAAACAGTGTTAGCTAATTGTATGAAATGGAATGCACAAATTAGGAGAATCTTTATTTTTAATAGAGTCTTTAAGACGTAACGACCATACGGCCAAATCCATTCATGATACAATGAGCGTTGCCTGGCCAGCTAATTGTTTTAGTAAGCAACATGTCAGAAGAATTACAAAGGAATTTCGTGAAGGTTTGAGGGATAGTTTAGGACGACAGAGGCAGTGGAAGGTCTAAATCTGCTGTCCGAACTCAATATGTAGAAGCTATACGAACATTAGTTGAACATAACAGTACGACGAGGGGCTAGTGAACGATCATACCCAAGACTACGGTTCATGAAATTATGTCAGATGGGTTAGACTCATTTGGTTTCACACTAAATGGGTTCCTCCTACATTGATTGATAGGAAAATATTTATTCAGATAGAATGTGCGCTGGTCGAAAACATTGAATAAATTTCACTAGAAACATATTTTCAAGGAATAGGTACTATCGATCCTATTTATATAGATAGCTAGCATACAAATTTGTTCCGGATTACCTATTAGGAAATATACATTACTGAATGTTTTAATGCATAATTTTTATTACTGCTATTTGTTCAACAATTTTATTATTTCCATTGTAAATTTTGAAATATACTGTACGCCAAATTGTGCTCACATATACCCCATACGATTATGTAAACATATTTTGAATATCCAGTAATCGAAACATTTCTATGTATTTTATTACTATTTTAACTTTACAATAAATGAAATAGTAACTCTTGAGTAACTCATTGATTAATTTTTTTACTTATACAATATTAAATCGCAATTAATAAGCAGAACATTTTAACTGAATTTACACAATATTATAACCCAACACATTAAAATGTTATATTAATTATATTTAGACAACAAACAAAAACGAACAATTATGATACAAAAATGAAAACAGATAAAAAAAATAGTTACAAAATTTAACTAATGTATATTAATATAGTAAATAACAGTTACATTACAGTAAATAGCAAAATTTAATTTTAACTTACATATACTGTTTGTAATCATACAGTTTAATATAGGCATAATCCTATTAGGTATACTAATTTTCCTTGATAGCTTCGGCATCTTTTTTAACATAATCCACAGGTATTTTACGACCTTCGAGAGCAGGTCTTTCAGGCCGAACATAGGGCGCCTCTAATCGAAGAGTTCCATCTTCATTAAGCTGCGAGGTCATCTCATCAATTTTAGTACCGGTAGGGATAGTAATATCCCTGTGCATGTGCTTGAAAGATGTGGAATCTCCATCGATTTGTTCTTGGCGAGCTTCAACGATAACCCGATTTCCATGTTGTCGGACGGTAACCTCCTCCGGTTTGTAACCAGTCACAGCGAAATCAGCCCGGAATTTTTCGCCACCTCCGTCTATTGGAACAATCTCTGTAGTACCCATATTTGCGGCTCCACCAATACCATGTTCAAACATATGATTTACTCGACGATGGAGTCTGTTCATCTCGCCCCATATGCTTTGATCTTCTTCAGCCTGTCGCTGAATGATCGCTTGTTGAGTAAAAGGAGCCTTGATGAGTAAGTGGCCCTCTTTCGTCAGATGAACTTGCAGTTTTTCCTTATCTACATCGTCGGGAATATGAACAGACCGCTTAACCTCTGCGAAATCGTCTCCATCATCGTGACGTGCGTGAACAAGGATTTGTCGAGAGTTTTCATCCTCATCAAGCTTAGTGGATACTTCTTCTGGACGAAATCCATGAAGATCAACAGTTGATGTCCAGTGTTTCGGGCGAGCTTGAGTATGATGATAACCAGGTCGAGACACCTGGTAAGGATTATGAGTATCCCACGAAGGTAGCATATGATCTAGTTCATCAAATAAAGATCTTGGACGGTATCCGACATCAAACGGACGGAACAGAGAAGAGGGAAACATTCTTGCAGCGAGTCAATAGCAGAAAAGAAAAGGTAAAATCCAAATCGTCTGGATAAGCTACGATCAGCTAGCTATATATAACAGCGATGTTGCGTAATCGTTCGAGAATATACGAGATTGAATTCTATTTTTAGTAATGGAAATCACGTATTCTAAAACAATTTATGAAATAAACAAGATATGTAATCAAAAATGGTTAATTTTGATATGATGCTACTAACAACTATTTAAAAATCAAATTAAATATTTCAAAAAATTAGTTATTAAAGAACGATAGATCTATATGTTCAAGGTCAATTGAAGGTGAAGATATTACGTAATCAACAAATATTTCGCAGAAAAAAAATCGATTAATTAGAATAAAATATTTCAATTCTGATATGACATAGGTAGAGCAATTATTATGAAATAGTGTACTTTTATTGATATTTAGGACGTTATCTTTGAAATTTTATCTTGCAATTATTATTTATCTTGCATTATTTTTCTAACTGTATATTATTTTTTAAAACCCGTAAACTATTTTCTAAAATAACAAAAAAATAACATTAACAATTAATGTTTTCCAAATCAGACAAAAATTAATCATCCTCATTCGCTTCACAGGTCCACTTCTATTAATGCACCGCTGGTTAAGGTAATTTTGATTTTTTTATTTGGGGACGTGCCTTCAAAATCTTCCGTATGTGCCTGTAATCAAATTTCGCAAAAGTATATTTTAAAAACAGTTGATTAAATAAAAAATAACAAATATAATGTGATAACTTACATTTTTTTAATGGTAAATTTATAAATTTTTTTTCAATATACAAATTTATTAATATACAAATCAATAAATGGAGTATATCCTGAAAACTGATATCGGACAACTGATTTCAAGAATAAAGTCCATTTTACTCATGTTTTTAATTTTGAAACATCTCAACATCCAACATAATCTAATAATATAAATTAACTGCAGGATAATGTACTGAAATTTAAAATAAAAATATCATTAAAAGTAAGTTATGTCATATATAGTGTTATGTACTTGTTTTTAAATTATCGATCAAATATCCTTTATGTCGCTTCTCGACTTCGATAATTTAAAAACGCGTAAATTATCCTATACATAATAAAATATTAATTATAATTAAATTTTATAAAAAATAAAAATAGACGTGTTAATTCTTATAGCAACTGGGTTAGAAACGAGTCTCAAATAGTGATTGGCTCCAGCCTGATATGCAGCTCTCAGCAAATGTTGTAACACACAATTAATCATTTAAAATGTAATATTATTTTAAATTAGTCGAATTCGAATTACCTACATAATATAGGTTTGATATATTTACATATTTAATCTTGGTATAATATAATCTGGACGTGTCTAAAATCCATTACTGTATCATGGTTATATTTAAAATGCCACCCCTCTTCTATTTTCGCTGTCATTTTTTATTGAACAATTTAAGTACAGTATAAGCTCTCGTGACTTTTCCTAAAATGAAGTTTAAATACTTTTAGCGCAAAAAAATCATCCATATACCCATGTGGATGATCATGAGTGCGGTTCCGTAACCATCACCTCAAATTTTCCAACACAAATAACAATGTTTTTTTAATCAAGTACAAGCAAAATCGATTACATATATACTCTGAGGGATGGCTGTTTGTGAATTATATTTCATTGCTCAGACACAATTAATCATCAACTCACTCTTTAATATCGAAATTATTATAGTAATATAGTAATTTAATATAAAATTTAAAAATATTGTAATCTTTTTCGAATAATATTAAAAAAAATGTTTACATTTTTTCAATATACTTTTAAATTTAAAATAGCTGTAATTTTTTTATTCTTTCATTAAATTTTAATTTTTTTGAAAAGTTATCTGTATATCATATTGATTTAACTAGGTGCTAATTTTCATCACTATATAGTACACTGCTAAAGTAGAGGGGCCGAATCAGCCCCCCCCGGTACCTGGCTGCGTTAAATAGCCCAGTATGGATAGGGTTAAATGTAACAAAAAATACCAATTCATATTAACGCAAAATAATTTATTCTAATTGTTTATTTAGAATTTTGCCACATTGTGTCATCAAGTCTTATTTCACAACTCACTTAACATTTCTTTAAATTTTATGGAAAACTATTTTTTGGTAAACACTTTGATTATTTTATAGGAGAATAGATAATAATTATCTGTACACCCGGGCACAAATGGTTAATTTATGCTCAGTAAATATTACCTGACTTGAGATTCTAATGTTCAAATTTTGAATAAATAAGGCTGGAATGATAAAAGACGTAACCTTAAATCTCTCTTGTGGTCCAATTTTTTTATTGTTGTCAAATGCACATATTTAATTGATAAAAAAGACACCCAGCTTCTCAGAAATGATAATTTTACTAATAACAATTTACTAATAATAATCTAATCTAAATTAATGTTTTTCATAATACATCGAATGTCTCTTATGATTGACGCCCAAAGAAGGTGGTAAACTCCATCTAAGGCTAAATACAAGCACGAGTCCATAGCATACAACAACCGTTAGGGAAAGTTGAAAAAACTTTGAAGAGAGAGTTCAAGTATTCACCCGAGTGAAGATTGAAAAATTGTATCCGATTCTAAATCTAATGCTATGAATAGAATGGTTCTTTTGGTCTGTATATTTGTGTATATTGTCAAATTTACCAATTATTATTTTCTATGTGATTCAAGCATTTTTAAAAATAAATACGGAAACTGGTAACAATTATATGTAATACAAGTTAAAAAAATTTAATTCATTATTATAAATCAAATAAAATAGGCTAATAATATTAAACGTTTTCGCTGTTTGAGAAGAAAGTGGGATATATACAATATACAGCTAGTCGATTAAGGTATTTGATATTTAGAAGAATATTCCACGATTACAAAAATATACACTTATTGAATGTTAGTTTTTGTAAATTGTGCAGAGAAAATTTGAAAGGCTTCGGTTTGTATGTGTAAATTAAGCTTAATTTGAATTTGTTGTTATAAATTACCGATTTAATATATTCTTTCATAAAAAGGTCACTTGACTAGTACCGTTTATTTTAAGTGCTATTTTCTACTGAATGACATATATTCAATTCTACATCCATTCACATTGTGGATTATTTACAATTATTATTCAGGTAAGTGTAAACTTATATTAACATGATAGATAAACATTTCTTATTTGTGATGTATAGTTACATATACTAATATACCAGTTGTATTAAAATTCATACCTAGGTTGATTTCCAGCAGCAAATGAATGATAATAAATATCCTTTCAACATTTTAAAGTTTGTAATTCTTCTCAATTTACATAAAAATAACCTTTTTAAGACAAACGAAATATCGTGAAACATTTAGCTATGAATATCGAAATTAAATGTACTTCTACTAATTAAATGTAAAGAATGAAATTAAGAATGGAATTAATATTTAGTATACTTCAAGACAATTACTAGTTTATAATGTTATTAAATTTATATCATTGTTATCTAATATTCGTGATGCTAAGCAACTAGAATTATTTTTCATCCATTTATTTGACATATAGTAATATCGTAATGAGAAAGAATGAAAGCGAATATTTGATTCTCAAGCTTTATTTTCAGCCATATTTATTCATCTTAAAGACTAAAATATTTTTCTTATTCGTGCGATGTACCACCATACGTGATTTTTTTTAAATATACATTTCAAGCTTCATTATAGCTGAATTTTGTATCCTATATAGTCTCATCACATTCATACGGTTATACTAAATTTAGAATACAAAATTATAGCGTGGAGATTTATTATAGCTTGTTTAATTCCTATAATAATATGTCTACAAATGTTACTTCGCGTTAAAGATAACAATTTCACAATATTATTGTATTATAAATAAATTGTATCGCAACAAATATAACATTTATATTATGCAAAATTTGAATCGGTAGAAAAACCATGAATGATATACACCTATATATATACACATTTGTAAAACAAAAAACAAAGAATAAAACAAATTTCTATTTTATGTATTTTATTTTAAAAGATGTATAGCTGTTATACAATAAGATATATGATATGCTCATATTAAATAAAAAAAATTAAATTTCATTATTTTGTATTCAAATTTTATTTTATAATAATATATAATATATTTTGTGTTCAAGGGGTTTTGTGTTATTAATATATAGAGCTAAATTGAGAATATTATTTTATATAATAATTGTTTTTATTATTAAAAATCATTTTCATATATATACTAGTAGTCTTATAGTTATTCCTAAACCAATTATAATAAAGTTTGATATTGAAAAATATACAATTAATAATGTGCAGTTATCAAATGGGAATACGATATAGGCGAATTCTATACTGTAATAATAATGATAGAAAATTGTAATCCATTTTCAATCCGTTTTATATCGTATATGGAATAAATTTTAGAATAACTATAGTATAATTTAAAAGAATAACATATTATACATAAACTATATACTGTTCCTGCTTTGAAGCATGAACCTTAAGTGTTTATCTCCCTAATCCTAACTTTTTCTAATTAGAAATATTACAGACTATCTACATACTATCACATTTTAGCCGTCTGCCTTTTTATATATAGTGCCTTTCCTAAAATGTATATATTGTGTGAGCCTGGAATGTTTGGGTCGGACAGCTCAGAATATCTTATTATGCGAGATAGTCGTGTTTGTATTTATAAATTTTTATGTTTAATGCTGTATAGTATAAAACTGCATATATATATAGATACCTTATTTTTATCTCTATAATTGTTTGAAAATTACTAGGGGCTAATGAGGTTTATTGATAGCTTCTATTAGGCACGCGAAAATAAATAAGGCAATCAAATAAGTTGCAATCAGGTTTAATAAGGTGGCTGCAATAAAATTCTTACATTAATACCTGCCATGAAATCCTTGGTATAATAGAGCTTGATAGCGACCATTATCGTGGACAAGACGAACGTTTTTCATGAAAAATCACTAATTTGTCGGCCCTGCCAGGTACGCGTTCAAATGATTGCCAAATAGCTATCCCGAAATTCTTGGACAATCTGTTGATATTTTCGTAGATTAAGTTCATCGTCAGGCTTTGCAGCAATTAGTATATCTGTTGTATCATATCATTTTTTCTGGGTGTTTCAATCAGAAAAATCCTTTTAGATCTATCAAATTCTATATCAGGCAATTACAGATATTTACTAAAATCTAGTATTTAAATCTATAGATGTAAATGTTTATTATTTTTTTGAAAATTTAAATACATCGATGACTACTACTACAATAGGTACTACTCAATAACCAATAAAAATGTTAAAAAATTTTTAAAGAAGATACAAATGGCATGAACGCGTACTTTGACAGATTTTTTCACTAAAATAAAATTTATTGAATCTTGTATATTCTTAGTTGACTAACTTATAGACCATACATGTTACCTTGATTGATACAGAAAACAAGTTTAAGTTTAGCTATAGTTTAGTTATTATATATATAAATTAAGTAAATAAAGCTTTATACTCAGCTATAATAAAAATTATCAATATATATGAATTTTGCTTTGTAGTTTAGTTGTGGGGTATTATATACTATATTTCTTTCGAGAGTCCTAATACATGCTAATTTGCCATGTTCTATGATCTTCCATGACCTTTTACTTTATAATCATTACATATTTATGATTATTTCAAATATCAAATAGCAAATTATTTCACAAAATTACCATATCAAAATAATTATTGTTTTCTATTGGAAAGCTTGTAAAGAATTTTATCAATCTATGTTTATAGATATTAATTGAATAATGTTGTCAGTTTCATTAAATATCGATTAAATAATGACTGGTTCTGAGTTTATTTTTTGTAAATTATGTTAAAAATCGATATCTGATGCTTAAATTGAAAAATATTGCAATATTTCTTTATATTTTTCCGTGATAATGTAAATTTTTGTAGGCTTATAATCTTGTTAATAATTGCACAAAAAATGTTTAGGATATCCGTAATAAAAAGCAATATAAAGAAATTTGAACGTCAGATTAAAAAAATATTGTTGACACAGAATAATTAATTTTTAAAAAGTTTAGAAATGAGAACAGATGACACATTTTAAGAATATTATGGTCAACTATAGTTTTTTTTACTAATATCTTTAAAAAAATTAAGATAAATTTCAATTCGCATCCTATTTTGTCTAATTTAATCAGGAAATATTTTTCAATCCATTATTGATTCTTTCTAAATTTAATAAACATAGGTATATTTTTAACTGTTGAACAACTGTTAGATCAAATGAAAAAAGATGTCACCCAAACAGGATATTATTAGAGCGTGCACATATATATATATATGGATTTTACGACTTCATACTTATTTTTTCGGTACAATTGCAATAAACCAAATCTTAACCTCTTATTGGTTTTTTAACATGAGATAGTTGGTCAAATTGAGAAAACTTTTTAAACTCTCACAAAAAGGCCTTTTCATCCAAAAAGTTCGATTTACAAGACCTGATTCACGATTAAGAAATATTTAGTATCAATAATTGATTTGAAACTACGACACAGTCTAAATTCTAATAATATCAAAACAGTACCATATTTAAACAAAGCCTTGTTATATATTTTATAATAGAAGAATGTAGTTGAGTAAAGTTTACATTTTTACATGAAATGAAGTATATTTTTATACAGTTTTCAGAGTGTTAAACCGTCAAACAACTCCTGAAATAAGTAATTATGTATAAAGACATATTTTGATATTTATAGAATAGCATTAAAAAGATTACATGTATACTGATAGGCAGCAAGATAAGAAGATGAGCTGGATAGTAGCACAATCGAGTTAGCGGTATGGAAAGATCATGGAATATAAATATGTCAGACAGTATTAGCAACTCATATTATCACTTTGAGAAGATTTGCCTTTCTTAGCGGCAGGAGTGTTCTCTTTCGCATCTCGAGAAGTGCGACGTCTAAAAAACAGAATAGCACAGAATATTTATATTGTCGCCGACACATATTATAAATTTTGAAAAAAGCTTAGTTTTTTAACAATAGTTTCCAAAAAATATATATATTTCTAGACAGGTATAAATTTATTAGTTTTTTAAGAGTAAACAATAGACATTACAATGTAACTACGACAGTGTAAAAGTATAGACATATAATGTTTATGGAGTAAACATGAAATTTTTACCAAAATTATGCGAATTATGCTATTGTAATATTTTTACTACTATCTGTAATATCAATCTATTGGGCGCATTTTACCAATCTTGGCTAATTACTAATATGCGCTGCGCAAATTACCAATTGACATATTATTTTTTGTGAATTCGACTGCTGTATGTTTAATAAGATAATTATAATTCTATTACAAACAATAACTAATATATATTTATTGAATTCATTTTATTAAATAATTTAGACATCACTGTTGTAAATTCCGACTGCTTTATATTGAATTTTAAAAAATAATAATTTTATTAAAAATAATAAAATGTTACTGTTTTAGTATTAAATATATTATTATATTAAAGTGCTTGTATATAATTAATTTTTTTAAAGATTTTTATATAATTTCTTTTTTTTAAAAAATCAATTGGTAATTTACGCAGCGCATATTAGTAATTTGCGCAGATTGGTAAAATGCGCCTAACAGTATAATGAAGATAATGTAAAAGTGACGAATATATACTATTGAATGTAATTAATGTAGATTATAAGCGAAATATATAAACCATTTGATCAAAGAAAAATAAAAGGTTCTCAGAAAGTAACACACAAAATCTTTTTTTTACAAATAAGGAGATGTTTAATAGCAAAGTTATGCGAAACCATTGACGATATTTTCAGAACATAAAGAATAAAATAAAACTAATTAACAAGCGCAATTTATATGATCAATGTTTTTAGGTAGATCATTGAAATAATGCAGAACGGAAATAAAATGAATCTATTTAATAAATTTACAAAAAACAATTGAATGTAAGTAGTATGTTTTAAACAGGACTTACGGTAAATGTAGTATTCTAAACATTAACTCATCTATCAATCATATTTCCGTTGTTTTAAAATATATAAAGTTATAGCAAAAATAAATTAAGAAAATTGCGGATTTCTATCACAAACAGAATCAAAACAATTTCGTGTTTCGAAATGATCATTAGTAAAAACTGGTAACTGTATCCTTAAAAGTCAGTGAGTGTTTAAATAATTATAATACTTGCAAACTTTAATAGCAACAAAACGACTAGCTAAATAGAAATCTAAGTCAACTAAAACAGATTTCAAATACTCACAATGACAGAACAATTTAGATTAATTGTACTCATCTCCACAAAGGCTTGAAATAAAAAACCATTATTTATGTAAATATAAACCAATAATCAACCCAAAAATAAACAGGATTCCTCTTAAAAAATCAATTATCAAGAATTTCGGCTCTCACTTTTTGGTTCTCTCCAGTCCAGAGTCACCCTCATCCTCAGAGCTGCTGGAGCCCGAAGAGTTCGAGGAGGACGATGAAGACGACGAAGACGATGAAGAGTCAGACTGAATATCCAGCGGTTGGTTGACATCAATGGAGTGAGCCATTTGAGCGAGATCAGGACGCGCTGAGAGAAGTGCCCGCAGCCATTTACGAGAAAGCTTCGGCCTCCCACGTACCGTCTTGTGCCACACGATAGGGAAGTTGACTGAACTGCAGAAGTTTTGTGTGACCGCCACCGTTTGGTCGAGGTTAATGACGACATGCCACCAACCCCCTGGAACAAACATGGTCTCCCCAGGTCGCTGAATGACTTCCAGAGGAGCAAACTCTGCAGGCCAGTCCAAGGCCTGTGTCCTGGGGTAGACACAGGAGAACCAGACTATCGCTTCATTTTTGTTCTTCCAACCGTCTCCGGGCCGCGGTGATACCAAATGTTTGGGGGTTGTAGGAGGGAACAGACACCACCTGCGATACGTTAATAATCAGCTTGTACAAAGAACATTCAGAATCAAACAGTAAAATACCTTTTATGTCCCTTCACTAAAGCATTCCAAGCGCTGGTACCCAGAGGATCAATGTGTATTCCGGTGCCCGAACGGGGAGGACCCATTACGAACCAACTAGGATGCAACCAAACAGGGAGAGATAAATAAACTGTAATCCTTGTCTCAAGACAAAAACTCTAGTCCACTCACCGATAGGGTGGTCGTTTCTCTTCACCAGCCAGAGCAAAAAGATCCTCGGGAAAATACTTACTCATTGAATAATCCTCCATTAATCTCTTCCGTTTGGGATGCTGTTCATTGTAAAATATGACAGTGTTACAAGTTGTGTATCTTTCATGAGAGGATTTTACCAATTTGGACAAGAGATAACATAGTGTTTACAGGATAGAACAATTAAAGATAATTTCCATATCAAAATTTGAGAAACAAAAGAATACAAATATTTAATAAAATAACTTACATCTCCATAACTGCTGTCAAAAATATACAAAGGACTGTCATCTTGATTGTTCTTCATGTAATCAACAAAATATTTCATTTTTATTTTTACAGAATACCCATCGTCATCTTCTCCACATTTGAAGCGTTGATTTCGATACTTTTTACGGATTCGCTGAAATTTAAACAATTTATTAGTGAAAAAATCACACTTTTACAGTCGGGTGCCCACAACTTTTGTGATATGGCTATAGCTTTCATTTTACCAATCGTACAAAAAACACGATTGCATTCCTAATATAGGTTTTCTTAGCAGAATAGGCTATTTTGATGAACTTGAAATATCTCAATCTATCTATCGATGGGGAAGCAAAATGTGTTCCATGCATTGTGTTTGTTAAGCGATCTAGTTTTGGTATCGAATTGGCTGGTATATTCTACACATTTCCAATACAAGAAATTGTCACAAGGATTAATTGTACTTTCATCTTCATATTCAGACTGTGCATATATTGTCATACATATCCCATATTAGTTTTTTGGTTATTTTTTGCTAAATGTAAATACTATTAAATAACTAGTGTAAAATTACCTAATAGGTATTTCATCATTTTCTGTCTTTCAGAATAGAGTGTAATTCTGACTATTTTTAATATAATGTGTGTGAAAACTTTTATTTATAGTATATTAATAAATTTAGTAAAGAATTATAATATGGCGGTGTGTCAAAGAAGCACATTAAAATACACAGGTAAAATACAATAAAATCAATAATCCTAACATCTGCGAACTATTTAGATATTTATATGAACAAAACGTAGAGCCTCGAAATGTTCAATGTTTACTTCGGTTGAACAACTAGATGATTGCTAACAACAGATCAAATAAACTAATGAGTGTATTATAATACATGTGTGTAATATATATAATTTTTTAAATAAGAACATAATTCATAATAAATTCCAATTATAAAATATTAATTTCTTTTGAATATTGGATTATTATGCTGACATTTAAAAAAAATCATACTAAATAATAATTAGTATTACCATAGTAAATAAATGTATACTATAGTACTCATCTCAATAGAACAATAAAACTCTGAAAATCATTGAAATAAAACTGCGATTTATTGTTTTAAACATTGAAAAAACTAATATAATATATATAAATAAATAAATTATTGCGTTTTTAAAATAACAGAATTTGAAAAAATTCACTTGCAGTATTATATTATAAAGAACTAAGAAATCAAATTCATTAGCAGAAATTATCAAGATTATTTAGTGGTTATGTGAACACTAACATATTTTTATCATTTTAAATTATACTATTATTTATAGGGCTGGGGAAGATGTTTCTCGTCAACATGGAATTCCCGAAAGTAAACTATCAACGTGACAAATATTTTGAAATCTTCAGCGAATAGAAGTGCAGATAACATTTTTGAAGGTCTGTATTTCATAATTTCGTCGTTAAAAGGTTGAACATTAGGTATATACCTACTAACTACTTTTCACAGAGAGTGCATATATAGATCAAATTTACATTTCGTCGCTTTCAATATGATCAAAAAAAAAGGATGTGACACGATTCCCAGCAATTAAATATGACAAAATGAGTCTTCTAATCACAGTTTATATAAGTCGTATGAAGGGAATGTAAAAATACTCAGATGGTAAAAATATAGTACATAGTTTTAAAATAATAAAATAGAAATTATAAAAGATAGGTTGTTATAGTTACTTTAGGAGGAATGACATCAAAAATCTCAATTTTTAAAGTAAAAATAAATCGAGCTAATATTAGAAAAACGAAATGTAATATAGTCACCTCTAACGTCCATTTCTTTTCTGCTAACCAGCCATGATGATCGTTGGTAATAACAACTGGTAAATAAGGTATCTCATATGTGTGGCGAAATTCCTCTAATGAGTGAGTTCTGCTGTCTATCCGGTCAACATTTTCTGTCACACTTGACAAGGTCGTGTCAAACATTTGTGCCTTGTTTCCCCGCCACCAATCACTTGCATTTTTGGAGATTTCTTTGGAATAAAATAAAAATAATTCATAAACAATACTTTCCCCTAGTAACAATTTTATATCATTCTTAATATTATTAAGATTGTCGACCATACCAATTGAAAAAAAGGAAAACATTTCAAAACCTCACTCATTTTTTATTACTATTAATGAATTGTAACAAATATATTAAATTATGTCAAATACTGTTAATTTTATTTTGACATGTACAAGACAATACTGTGATATTGTAACATAAATTATTTTTAATTAAATGATTATTATTTTTGAATAATCTGGAGAAAATATAAAAGAATTGTCCGAATTGTTATAGTGTAAACCATTACAATGCTGGTGTCAATGTAAAAAACCATTATAAAGTAATACAAATAATTACAGATTTTAATACAAGTCATCAATGGTAACTTTACTGTATATTCATTTTTAATTAATATTTAACTTTACTACCTATAGTTAACTGTATTGTACATTTTCATCCACACTACATAAAAAAACAAGCACACATCTAAACACTTGTCAAAACATGTCAGGCATTACAAATGGAATTTTTAGGGCATACTTGTCATTTTTTGGGCATTTGGGTGACTTACTGAACTTATTGAAACAATTTATTCTTTTATCATTTATTAGATAGAGCATTCTTTATTTTTTGTTGAGTGAATATCATTAAAAAATCCTCATGAGTATATGATTATAAAATCAAGGAAAGACTTAAATATATTTTTATTTTATAATCATGTATAACATTTGAATGACAATAGCAGTACAGTAAAATTACATCATAAATATCAGATTAATTTTTAAAAAAAAGATAAAATTACAACATTACCAGGCCTGATATATTTTTAATAAAGATTTTAATATAATAATAAAAAGTCATACTTGCTTTCAAACATTAAAATTATTTATGACAAAATGAACCAGGTAGTTCTTCTAAATCTTTAAACAATTATTTAAAAATGAATATTATTATTCTAAAATAAAATGCATCCTTAGTTTTAGAGTAGTAACTTTAACTGAATTAATTTACTGCAAGTAATCTGCAGTATGTGTACATATTAATATAATTAATAAAACAGTTTATAGTGAAGGCTGGTTGGTAGTTATTTTTAAAATATGTGATATCCAGGAGAATTTGTGTAAGAAAATGTGACAAAAAGGGCTTACAAACACCATTTTAAAGGTCATAGTTCATGTTTGTACAAAAAATCACAATTGATCTAATATAAGAAAACATGACTAGAAACAATGAAATTACACTGTTTTTCACTAATTTTTTAAAAAAGTGCCATTCAAAATTTTTAAAGCAACCTTTGCTTTTCTTGAAAATGTTGAAATTCAAGACTATTTTCATGGTTTTCCTAAGGCTTTTTAACACATGCTGAAAATTCAAGTCTTTTGAATATATGTGGAAACCCTGCTAAATATTGTAAATTTTCAGGAGAGAAGTGGCTTAATTCTTGATTTAACTTATTTTATTCCTGATCTATCTGGATGAATAAAAAATAGAAAAATCTACAGTATAATATACTGCCCATTTTTCTCTACTCAATTCATACACAATTAGAATATATTTATAGATATAAAAAACAAACTGATAGTTAAGAAAAATATCAAACAATTTTGAAAAACAGGAAATAAAAAAAACAGTTCATAAAATATTTTGAAGTGTCCTTCATCCTTCTTAAGAAAAAAATACACATTGCCTATCTAAATGGACAACACATTTTTTGGGACAAGTCCACATTGATTTCCCTGATAGCACCAGTAAACCACTCCTTGAGTTTATACATAATATGTGGATTTTGACAATAGACCTTGTCCTTAGGAATGCCCAAAGGGAAAATCAGGTGGTGTCAGATCTGATGATCTGGCTGGCCACTTAATAAGTGCTTGGCATATAATACAATATAACCAAGTTTGAACAGCAAAAGCATAATGTGGAGGAGCTCTGTCTTGATGATAATAAAAATCATTGAGATATTATATTTGGGACCACAGCCAGTCCTGATACATTGTTAGGCATATATGTCCAGTCACTGTTGAACAAATTGAGCACCACACTCATATACCAGGCAAGTTAACTTCTTTTTGTAAAGTATGATAAAGAATTTATGCATTTTAATACACACAATTGTGTTTTTTGATATGTCCATTGAGATTAACCTTTTCTTTAATATCTTTTGGGACAAAAAAGTTACTTCTCCAAATGGCTATATAAATTTAAATGTGTTAGTTAGTATCCTTATTGTGTCCTAATTGGTTAACTATTTTTGCATCATTTATAATAGTAGTTAATATGGTAAATGACACATCTCCTATGCTGATTTATATATAATATAAGAACTCTATTTGACATATACTTAAATATAATTCAATATTTTGCATGTTTATCAGTTATTTATGAGATTATATATTTACTGTATTTCACATAGGATATTCTTCAAAATTATTATGATTAGGTATATAATTATATAAGTAAAAGTGTACTATAAAATTATATTATACTAAAATTAAAATATCTTTTTATGATAAAATATTTTATATATTATAAATCTACATATAAGGTATATTTTCATATAATTAGGTTAGAATCTTCTGGTGTACTACCTTGAATCACCTGGCCCTGTTGGCAAAAATACTGAAGACACTCGATAATAGTGACTAAAAATCTTCTGTTTAAGGAATGTGTATGCATGTCCGGTAACATCATCTAACTTTGCCCTTATATTTACAACATTAATAAGCATTGTTAAAAAATGCACTGACATTCGATGACAGTCCAAAGTTTGGTGTTGTTTAAAATGGTTGACAGCTTATTTCCAATTTGAAAACACCTTACTTACAAATGTGTTTTCTACTTTAGTCACCAATTTCAGCTGACCCTTCTTGTATGCCTTCATACAGTTAAAACAATATACACAGTCTTTGACTTTATCATATTGTGGAAAAGGATAATCACAAAACCACTTTTGTTGAAAACAACATGTCACCTTGCCACAGGGCTTCTCTGGAAATTCATAATTACTGGGCTGGTTAGGCACTGATGAAGAGGGTTGATCAGAAAAGGAAGCAGGTGCTGATGAAGAGGGTTAATCAGGAATGGAGGCAAGTGCTGATGAAGAGATTTGATCATGAATGGAGGCATGTGCTGATGAATAGATTTGATCAGGAATGGAGGCAGGTGCTGATGAAGAGAGTTGATCAGGAATGGAGGCAGGCTCTGGTGAATATTACTTTTAAACTAAGGGGCCAAAATTTTTTTAAATTTTATATTACACTGTAAAATTTAAAATTCCAGCATAATAATCTTATTGAATACAGATGTTTTGTGAGTATAGGTATACTTTAACTACAATAAGAAATATTTGAAGTTCACAATGTATTTTAACCCTCCCATATTTTTAATGCAGTTTTGGAAAAAATCACAAAATTTATTAATTGTTTTACAAAAAAGTGGAATTTTGCTAAAAAGCAGAAGATTCCTACACCTGATGGTAGCAGGTAATACCACATTTATTCATTGACAAGTGCATGCACAAAATCTAAAAAGTAATTATTTTTTCTAGGGTTCTGACACTGTTGTATTTTATTACAATTTGAAAAGAAAAAATGATGACAACAATAATAATATTCAAATGGCATTGCTAAATGTTTATGATTCCAAATTTTTAGGTTTCACAAAGATATTGACTTACAAAAAGAAAGGTAAATTTTGCACTGCATATGCTTCATGAAATGAAATTTATCAACACATTGCAATTAGCATATTTCCATTTGAAAGAGCTTCACGGATCAGAAGCAGATCTTTACTAGGTAAAAATTCAATATATATTTTAAAAGTAATGAAAGATAAAATAAAATATTTAAATTATACCTGGTCTTGATTTTAATTTAGCTTCCCAAATTCTTCTATTTAACCTTTTAACAGAACGAATCCGAGGATTGCTTTCCATTCTTAAATAAATTACTAATTAAATTGATAAACAAATTTAAACAATCTTTAACGGTGGGCGATGCAACCGATTTTTGGAACAATTTTTCATAAACAAAATTGTAAGATAGAGAAAAAAATCAGTGAATTAATTGATAAAAATTTGAATTATAAATATAAAAATATTTCAGTTGCTTGACGAAGCTTACATCAAATGCAATCATAAAGAAAGTATTCGAAATATTATTTTGGAATATTGCGTATTTGTATTGCATATATTTATTACTTTCTAAAAAATACTCAAATTATATATTTTCTATATTCATGTATAATATTAATACATGTCACATGCGTCTATATATATATTTATTTACAATATGCACACTTCGATCCTTGGTGACTATAATTAATTATAAATTCATATTGATTTTTTTAAACAGCAGTCTAAAAATAATGTTTATATATTCAAATTGCACAAAGAAACATTTAAAAATGTATAATTATATAGAGTGTATGTAATATAGTCCTATTATAGGTAATAGCGCGACCGTTCATGAGGTTGTAATAAACAGAATTATAATTATTCGATAAAATTGCAATATTGAGAGTTGAATTTTAGTTCATAATTAAAACCTATTAATTCTAAAAGTATGAATTAAAAAAATATATAAATTGGAAATAGTTTTCATTTTTGGAAAAAATAAAATGTACATAATTTTAAATAGAGTTTTTATAGTTACCGCGAGCATGCTAATCTAAATTCAGAGATATATAACGTAGATGCATACCTTAAGTATCACTATGTGCACATATCGCTATTACATACAACTAGCTGCTCATCCACTTTTTTCTTTCAAAAAATAAAATTATTTATCAATACCCAAAATGATTAAACATAAATTTTAAAACAAAGTAAATAAATAAATTATGGTCCCACGATTATTATAAGAGATAGAAGTTTAATTAATTTTATATGACTAAATATTAAAGTATGTACATTTCTTTCTGTAATTTTGTTGGTAATAACATTATAACACAATTATATTAATATATAGTACAATATAACATAATAGGACACCCCCCCCCCCCCCCTAGAAATAATGTGGATGTAAGCTAATTTATTCAATTAATTGTAGGTATATATAATACATCCAATAAATATAACTGAACAAAGTATACACAAGTTAAAACTAAAGAAAATAAACAAGTTTCTTATACCTAATGGCGCATATGGTTTTATCTATTAAAACATTGTCTAATTACATTTTGATATATTGTTTTGGAAATGTTCAAGGCCCTTATTCAATACATCGATTGTCATTCCATCATCAACCAGAATACAGGTGACACCGAGTACGCGTTCCACCTCCACTGTATTGCGAGACTCATCATCGAAAAAGAGCATTTCCGAAAGAGGGATTCCACTCTTTTTGTGAAAGCTGAAAGATTGTAAAATATAGCAAAACCGTCAACATTAAAATATACACTACCTACAGATAATAAAAATTACAAAAATAAAAACATTCTGCTAAAACTACTACCTACAAAAAATTAACAAATACGTTTAAACATTTCGACAATAAACGAAAATAAAGACTAGTCTCCAATAAAAGAACAAGTCTTTTAGTTTTGGTAAACAATACATAATTAATTTTAAAAAATCAGAATGTCCATACTTTAGTGTACCTATGTGTATTAATCTTATGTATGTAAGTCGAGATTAGGAAAAAAATACATTGAATAATATTCAGAATTTACCCCTTTTATAAAATTTATGTTGTTAATTATCTTAATTTTTATTTACTTTATCCTTTCAAATATTAACTTTAATTTGTAAAATGCTTTAAATTTGAATTCAAATGTAATTGTTATATACAATAGCTTGAGTTTTATGAGTTTCTTTTGAAATAATTAATTTTTTCCTAAAAAGGTTTCAATAATTAGAATATAATTTTATTTATTTTAAAGAATATTATCAGTTTAATATTTAAAGACTATGACAACAGTTCTCAAAACTAACTGAGTTTATTCATTGTGATTTAATACTGCATTAATTCGACCATAAAAAAACTTACGCCTTGAAATGACAGACTTTTGAGCCAGGGTAGATTTCAAAATATTGAAAATATTTCCTCCAATTTAGAAGATCAAGTAGACTATTAGCTCCTGCAATTTCACCAGTTCTTAAAACAATTGTTGAAGAAAACGAATTCAAATAAGATGCTCTTATCAATAATAAAAAAAATGTAAACAGTTCTTTAAATAAAATGATACAATATTATTTAAATGATTTCAAAGAAAAATGAGCAATTTGTTACATAAACAAATAGACGATCGTGGTCAATTTGATTAGAGATTCAAAAACAATTTTGACTGAGAGAGATGCTGGCATTGACAAACGACATGTTAAAACATGCATGGACTTGACAGTTAAAAAGGTAAAATGACCTTGTTAAAACAGAAAAACCAATTAAAAGACAGAATTTAAAAATTCGTTGATTAAATATACTAAATGTAATTTGTGGAATATTTGTGTATATTCTTTAAATGTTACAATCTATTGCTTGAATTTTAGTATATATGCTCAGAAATAATTTGGTTTAAGTATACCAATAACTTATCAATAATACAAAATATGTTACAAAAAGTTTACCTTGAAGCAACACCAAGTTTTATGTCAGGATATTTTTCTAGTTCAGTTAACATCTCATGAACTCCAGGATACACCTTCACTTTTTTTCCACAGGAGTCTACAATATTTGATCCACTGAAGGTCACATATATTAAAAACAATATATTAATAATTCACACCTAAGCTTTAATTTTTCCACATTCATATAAAATCTTTTGAAAACTATATAATTCTAATCATTATTTATAAATCAATTATTTTAAATCAAATTTACAATTTTTCTGATAGTATAAAACCGGTTATTAGTCAATTCTAAATGAAATATATTGTAATTTACTAACCTTGTTTTATTAAATGGAGGTTGAACATGTGTATCTACCCAGAATGGCCATAATGTATAATCTGCAATATAAAAATATATTTAAAAATTTAGAATATTATCATCGTTAATGTTTTATTATATAAGGTGTAAATGTTATAAGTACATTTATTCAATTGTATAAAAAATAAATTAAAACATAGCAATATCAAATTTAAATGAAAAAGAATTTTTTTTATATTAACAAAAAAATATTTAAAATTATAAAATCTATTAAATCTACTAAATCAAAAAATTATTATATTTCAAAAATTTCTACTCATCTATCAAAATAATTATTGGATTATATAATGGAATCATTATCCAGGGTTCCTACCAGCCTTTGGATAAAAATATTCAAGAGAGAAATGTTTATTTTTGTAATGTATGTAATATATCTATATTAATAAAATTGGCCACCACCTCTGCTTTAGGGCAAGCATCAATTTTTGTAAACATTCTTTCCCACATTGTTTTAACATTTGTTGGTGCAGATGGTAGTGAAATTTTACCTATACTTAGTAGATCAGATAATTTCAACATATATTGTTATTTAAATCAAATTGGTGAGAACAAATACAAATAATGCTAATTTTTAGAGCAAAAATCATGACATTTTGTCACTGTTGTGCATTAAAGTAAGATCTAAATTTAAATGCAAGTTAGAAAGGTTAAAGTAAGAAAACTAATAAATATTATAAAATATAGAAGGTTTAAATTAAAAGCAGGTAAGTACCTTTATAATACAATCATCTAGTTCTTTTCTTCGTCAAGCCTTGCCTTCTCTCCATCAATTGTATGCACTTTTTAGCAACAAATTTATAGAACTTGATACAGATTTAAAAGACTGAATCAGTTTGGCAGTAGGAAGAACTTTCAGGACACAACCATACTAACTGATGCCACTGTAGACTTATCATTGTGCAATAACTGATTCCTTCTTTATGTTTTCAATCACAAAGTTTTTTATTCATCAACACCTACTAGAATTTTTCTGGTAAAAATTCATAAATGAGAAAAATTCACAAATGACTTTGCAAACTAAATGCATTATGTATCATGGTGATCTTCATCAATATTAAAGGTTTTCAACTTCTCCTTCTCAGAAGTAGACCTTACAAAGTTGTTGCTTTGCATCATCAGCCTTAGAACTTCAATCTGATCAGATTCCAAAGTTTCTCTAAGAGGATTTAAAATCTGTTGATACATAAAGTATCTGTTTTCTCCATCATGGTTGCAGGTGATAAAACTGATGCTCCCTGAATGATGCAATATTTAAGTGGACTGCATTCAAATAATTTTTTCTGATACACCAATAAAGAAATTTGACAGTCCCCAAAAATTCAAGATTTTCCATTGGATGTGAAATTTTAGGAATAGCTTCAAATTCAATGTCAGTATCATCAATGGCTTGTTTCAGCTTAGTGGAACCAAGTTTTAGATAATTTTTTATTTTGATAAAAGCTGAACTGTATTCATCCAATACAGTTGTAACAAATTGTTGCATGCAGTTTTGTGACAAACACAAAATAAAAGCATACTGCAAAATAGTACCAATTGAATGGCTTTTCATTCTGGAACCATCTATGAACCCTTTATCATTTGTCTTTGTAACTGTTATATAAAATTGAAAACTAACTTATTATTATTAGAAAAATACAATGTTTGTATACCTACATTTTGGTATATAAAGAATAAATTGAAAAATTAAAATACTATCAGAAACATTGGGGAGCACCAGGGACTCATCTCCACAAATAATTTTCATGAAGGGATTGAGTATATTTAAGCCCCCCCCCCCCCAATAATGTTATGTTTTATTGGTATATTATGAAAATAATTATTTAAAACATTATTATATTAGCAGAAGAATAATAAAGATATGAAATGGAATATCTATTAAAATATTAAAGTTCAAATTACCTAAATAAATACTAAAATAATTTTATTTTTGCCTGTACAACATTTATAAACTGACTTTTCTAATTATGAGCAGTTAGTTATTTGTATTTGTTTGATTAACCTTTTCCTTACAGTCTTCATGGACAGAAAAGTTACTTCTCCAAATGGCTATATAAATTCAAAAGTGTTAGTTAGTATCCTTATTCAGATCATTTATAATAGCTGCTAAATGGTGTGACACATTCAATCAGCCTCCTACTCTGATTTATATATAATATCAACGACATTTGACCTAGTATATATACTTGAATACAATTCAACATTTTGCATGTTTATCCATTATATGAGATTACATGTTTACTGTATTTCACATAGGATATTCTCAAAATTACTATAACTAGGCTAACAATTATATATTATAGGTAAAATTGTACTATAAAATTATATTATACTAAAATTGAAATATCTTTCATTACAAAAAAGTGAAAATATTATAACCTAAGTATAGGTATATTGTACTTTCATATAATTATTTTGTGTGCTATTTATTGGAATTTGTATTCTCATTGTATTCTCTGCTAAATAGACAATTTTATCAACAAATATTATATTTGTAGCAAAGGCTCTTATAATATATATAATAGTAT
>JAUZNC010018238.1:0-26139 GCA_034780395.1 Vannuccia rotundouncinata
TGCCCTCTAAAGTGGCCAAAGAAGCTGAATTCATCTTGCTTAATGACACTTAATTGGTTTAATCGATTAGAGTCTATCCATTGTTTCTCATTTTAAAAGTTGTTTTTATTTTTGAAATACTAATTTTATTAAAAAAATTACAATAAATAATTTTTTTAATTTTTACAAATAATTATTGTTATATGAATAAATTTAATTTTCTGTGCCTAAAGACCGTAAGGAAGAGGTTAAAATCGAATGTATTTTATACTGATTGAATTAATAAAAACCTTACTATGATGATAGAAATATCTCTATATTTCTATGTTAAGCAAATAAAATATATCCCTCTTATTACGAAAGTAAAAGTTCAAGTTTTGGTATCCTCAGCGATAGTTCCACCATTAATGAAAATTAAGGCTCTTTATAGAAATATTTTGACAATAGTCAGATAATTTTATTTGTGTAATCTGGTTGTTTAAGCCAAAAAAATTACCCATTATTTCAAATTTCTAATATTCTAAGAAATATATGTTTTTTAATTTTAATATTTGTATTACTTTTAGTAGTAAATATTTTTATTTTATTAATTATTTAATAATAGAGTTTAAAATAATTTCAATAGCGTCATACTGAAACAATCCTTTTTAGAAAGTATCAATCAATGTTATTATAATTAAATTCAATTTAAAAAATCCAGAATATTTAAATTAATTATTGTTTAATTATAAAAATTTATTCATAACATTATTCATTATATTTTATCAATATAATTCAAATTTTAACTTCCCCTCCGAATCCATATATGTTTCTTTTAAAATGCGGTCTTACTAAATAATAAATAGTCTTATGTTGTTTACTCCTTCAAGTTCTATATAGCTTAACACGTAAACAATTAGTTAACATATACGGTAAGGGTCTGCAGATGAATTACATAATTAATAACATATTGACTTCATTTATTTTCGGTGTTTGAAAACCTTGAAGACATAAATTACAACTCCGTGAAACCAAGTGTTTAAACCAACTGCTAAAGACTTCACTTTGACTAATAGCAACGTAAGAAAAAAACGATATTATTACTGTCGAGTATCCACACAAACGTTAAAATGTATCCACACACAAGCAAAATAATCCGAACAGAAATCTGGAGACTGTCTTGCAATATAAAAATCAGAAATTTGGTTTTGATATTTTTGATGAAATGTTGCGATATTATTCAACAAAGGCAGCCTACACGACGATGGCCTCTGACTGTCGTTGATGCTTTGATGAAAGCCTGGATTGTCTACAAAGAGACATCAAATTGATCAATTACACGATACAAATTCATTGAAATGTTTATAGAAGAGATGACTGGAGTGGTTCCAAACCTAGAGAGGCGGCATAGCCCACCAAATATATTAATGTTATTCAGAATTGAGAGGTCATATGTTTTTTCCTGAAATTATAAAAAACAACGACGCATCCATTTTTGACTTCATGTGAAGTAGAAATGTAATAATTTAAATAAAATTTTTCACCATTTGAATTGTTAACTCAATTTACATTTTCAATCTAAAAATAATTATATTTGGCATGTCAATAAAAAATTTTGATTTTGACAAACTGTATTAAAAACTATCTTCATATATTTGAAAGAATTAAGGAAACATGAACATATTTTAAATGTAAATTTTTTCGTTTTAAATTTTAAATTATATACATAAGACATCAATATAAAATAGTATATAAGAATTAATGCAAATAAACCTACTGTAATTAATACATTACTCAAAAATAGTCAAATTCATTTTAGAAACTGAAAATTTTAAATTTTCTTTAAATTCTGTAAATGTTTGTATAAATAATAAAGTTTCAATATTAATCCAAAGAATTAATATGCTTTACTTATATAAATAACGGTATTAATAGTTGACCTAATTTTTGCATGAGGATATAGGGCAGGGGTGAGACAATATCGTTATTTAAAAGTATGTACAAAGAAAAGAAAACGCAAAGTTTAACAATACAAAAGCATATTTAACCATAACATATATACATATACATATACATATACATATTTAAAAGACATCAATTCTTTACATTATTATCACTAATTGCTCGATCGTTGTAGTTTTCTTGTTTTATTTTCAATTTGTCTTCTTGGATAACTTTAGTCTCTTTTGAACGGGAACCGTTCTCGTCGGCAGTGTCGTCGAAGCATTCGTGATTCCTCACGTGTCGATCCAGATTGGTTCGCTGGCCGAAGGATCGTTGACAGTGACTGCAGATAAAGGGACGCTCTCGTCGATGGATGTTGCGGACGTGTCGCTGCATATTGGAAGAAATGCTGAAACTCCGCGTGCACACCGGACAGCGATAAGGCTGTTCGCCAGTGTGTGTCCTTAGGTGACGATTCAAGTTGGCAGCACGGGGAAACAGCTTGCCACAACGGGAGCATTCAAATCGAAGCGCGGAGGGCCGACGACCGGAACTACTTCGCGGCATTCGAGGGAGTCTTGGTAACTGCTGCGGTCGATGTTGTTGAGCCTGTTTCGAAGAGGTTAGCTGAAGACAGGGGGCGGGTGGTGTGGTTGTTTTCTCTGTTGGTAGAATGCCTTCAGGCATTGTCGGTTTATTGGCAGCTTCAATTGAAACTCCACTGAGAGGCGTTGTTGGAGTCTCTTGTGAGTGTATCGAGGATGGGGCAACGAGAGGTGTCATACTTTGATACCGATGCATGTTGGACATCAAATTTACATAATGTAGAGGGTTGAATGGTATAGGAAGAACAGAAGAGTATGGCAATGATAGAGCTAGATATTGGTTTAACATGTGCTGATAACTGTCTGCGTTTGCTAGGGGATTTAATGGTGTTGCAGCTAGCATTTCTGACGAACGGCTTCCAAAGGGGGATAGGTGTAATGGAGTAGATGTTTCCATTTCTGGTTTGACCTTGGGCAGTGAAAGGTCTAAAACAGCTAATTCGTTACTTTCGCTTGTGTCTGATTGATTAAAATTTCTTTCACTTGAGTCTGATTGGTTAAAATTTCTGGACATATTTCTGACTTCATTTTCATTAGAAAATTGCAGCCGGCTTTCTGTTGCTTTGGAGGAATTTGCCACGCAGATACTTTGATGACGTTCAAAGGTTTGAAGACTGGTAAATTCTTGACTGCAAATGGAGCACTGAGCTTTCCGCTGACAATCTCGATTCATTCTTTTGTGTCGGCACAGGTTGCTATATTGAGTGTAGGATTTTTTGCAGTTCTAAAAATAATGATCAAATAATAAAATGTATATGAGTAGGCAATTTCTAATTAAACGAATAATTCATTCTAATTATTTCAATAACTACATTAAAAATTATATGTCTGGTTATGTTAATTAACTCTGATCGCTATTAATTTTACAATTTTGCTCAATAAGTCAACTGTCCGGATTTTAAAACCGTGAAGTTTTGCTTTATCAGATTTAATTTAACTCCAGATATTACACTTTAATCTACACAATGTATTATTATACGTAGAATTGCCTGGTGATGTACTAGTATACTGCTTTGTGACTTCATATGATTTTATATAAGCTACAAAATGTTTCTAAATAAAGTTGGTTATTGAATAATATTTTGTGTCAAAAAAATTGTTAATATGCTGTTTATACAAATTGAATTTTAATAAGGTGGCGTAATTTGATATTTTTTATATCCAGATATTTTTGTAGGTATGTCTTGACTATATTTAACACATCTTTGGTTAAGTTGCTGCAATTGTTTTCTTCATATTAAAAATAAAACTGAAATCATTCTTTTGGATTAAAATAAGTATTTTAAGTTTTTTTTTGTATTTCAAAAAAATATACTAGAATTAAAATATCAATTTTCTAATAATACGAAATGTGTAAATTTATTGTTTTGATAATTTTAACATGACAAAATATGGTAGATTCTTAGCAAACGAATAATATCATTAAACATACTCACTAAACAAGAGTATGGCTTGCTCGAGGCATGTATGTGCATGTGCTGTTTGAGGCCAGAACTAACCCGAAACCCCTTTCCACAAACGTGGCAGGTAAACCGTCTGCCGACTTGTTGATGCTGGCGTTGGTGACGCTGGAGACTGACCAGACTCTGGCAGAGTTTAGAGCAGGTGGAACACCGCCAGGAACTTTGATGGTACAGAGAAGGGGTCTGTAAAGCGATGTGCATAAAATTAAAATTGTATTAATATATCTAGAAAGAAATTTAAAGGATTTTTAAAATATATTGATTATTTAAAATTAATGCTTTTTAATATATTTATATTCAGTTAAGTTAAATTTGTGAGGTGTGGTTCTTCTTAAATTTTATTGTCAGTTACCAATGTTGTTCAAATGAATTTGTTGTCGGTATATTTATCATGAGTTCCAAAACATGCTTTCGAAAAGTAAATTAATTATTTGTAAAACAAAAATAGTGGACGCTCAGGTGAAATATAATGGAAGATTAAAACTGATTAATTTATTAAAAATAATGTATGCTTAAATAAATATAAACAAAATCTTTTTTTTTATATATAAAAATTCTTTAAATATATAGGATTTACCTTTTGACAAGATGTCTTTCGATGGTTTTCAACTGCTGTCGAAAATGGACAATATTTTCTGGAAAATAATAATATTTTTATTAAATTCCTCTTTTATTTCTTCAAGAAATATAATCATGTAATTTAATATATAAATCTTTTTAATATTATATCGAATAACTTAAAGTAAATATCCTTTTGTGCTTAAAATGTGTTAACTAAGTAAAGTTGGATAATTATAAACATCTATCCAATGAGTAAATATATTTTGTAATAAAACATAGTTATATTATAGAATAATTATTTTCGAAAATCGATTGTTAATGATTAATATTTTACCTTTAAATTTAGTGTGATTCATATTATTTATAAAATAATTACTCACTTTTTCCAATGAATCTTTTCAACCACTTGATGGGTAGCAGGGGGTACCGAAAGTTTCAGATCAGTCGAATATTTCAATTTCTGCGAGTCCTCGTTAAATTGCCAGTGGTTCGGATAAGACGAAGGTAAATCAGTCTCCCCTACTTGAAGCGAATAACTTCTGGATGCATACGCTGTGTGGTTGATAGTTTTATGGTCAAATAAAGAGAAATGCGTTATCAAAGCACGGACTGTATATAGTGGATTGTTACAAAATTACAAAAACATTGAGGAAAGTATATACTGCGTATTATGCCTTAGATTAACAATAACCTATACATATGAAGACTCCAGTAAAACACGACATTATTTTGTTGAACCTTCAGCTTCGTATCAAATGCAGGCTTTTTCCTACAGACCAAACTGAGGCATTGTTATTTTAAGCGAGGTCCGTAACTCCATTTTTGTTATCTCTGATGACAACCCCTCCCGACTCCATCCTTCATTTCCTCTCTATACCGCTCTCCAAACTGTACTATAGAATCATGCTTACAGTGTACACCAGACATTGAACGTACAATGCCGTATACTGCACATGAATTGCCTGCTAATACTCCTCAATACAAGTGTACATGTATCTACAATTCCAGAGCGAGTAAGCAAGCATCCCTGATGCCGCGTATGCTGTTGTTATTCTTAGGAAACCGCTCGACATACAGACCTCTCCATCTAAAAACAATGGTTACCCAATCCATCTCTTTCAAAATAAGAAAAACAAAACAAACTGCTGTGCTTCGTACATAATACACTGTGCATAATATGTTGTGGCGAATAGTGTAGTATATGATGTGAATTTGTGGACAATATATTATATAGCATTGAAAAATTATTATATAGCTCAATCTTTTTTCTGCATATCATGTTGTATTATACATTGTATAAGGAAGACTAGATGTTTAAATGATTAAACATTATATTAAGAAACATATTTCATACAAACAAATCTATTAATTAATAACCTCCCTCCCAATGATTTAAAAAATATTTTTTTACAAAAAATGTCAGTATTAAAGAAACAAAATGACAAAACTATATATTTTTTGTTCTGGTCTTCATTAGAGTCTATATTTTGTTATTGATTAAAATTTAATTTTAAAGAGTCCGAAATTAAATCTTATTTCCTTGTCAAAGAATATATAGCAACTGAAAATATCTCAAATTTTGTGAGTTAACATGTTATATATTATATTTATACAATGATTTATATAAATAATATCCTTTAAAATAATTGTTCTCTTACCAAAAATGGGCGAAATATTTGGAGTACAACCCGATGCCATAGTCCTCCTACGATTGTTTCCGAAGGAATTAAATTGTCTTCAGATTTCAAGGAAAATTTTCTCGACAATGCCAAGCCGTCTTCGCTAAAACAAATTGATAAAATGATACTATTTAAAGCGAAAACTGTGTTTTTTAAAAAACAATAAACGTTACCAGATTTTCTATTGATAAATAATTTCTGAAACGCCAATCTATCCAACATATTGTGGAAGAAAGCTTTATATATAAACACCCAACCGCGTCCCCTTCATAAAAAGTATAATTACACCATCAACAATGGTGGATATATTTCTCGTGTCGGACGGCCTTCGTTTTTATCTCTGTGTGATTTTAAATGTTCTCCTTTAAAGACGGTAACCCGATCCCACTGGTTGGAGACGAACGGCTGGTCGGCACAGGACGATCTCTCCTGGACTGGTTCAGAGGACTTCGGAAGCTCAAAGAAGGGATGATATGGAGCAGCTTGCGTGTCTTACATATCGTCCTTTGCTTCCTTTGATTTCTTCATCTCCCTCGCTTGTCCTTATACTCCCGAGTCTTTCGCCCCCATAAATGTCTTCTCTCTTTCTTTGACTCTGTCCTAATGTCTTTAATGAAATCTTTTTCTCTTTCTATGTATGTTTCTCTTGGATATTTATCTAAGTTTTATAATATATATTAAAAAAACAAATGTATGTTGTAAAGAGTATCCTCAACAGGAAATTTTCGAATGAAATAGAGAATTTTTTTAATAATTATAATGGTTATTTAATTTTTTTTAAATATCCCACAATGAAAAATATTTATAAATCCAACTATTATTATAAAAAAATAAAATTGACTAAAATGACTATACTCATATTGTATTACAATATATTCATGATTTAATTGTAATTGGTAACAGTAATATTTTAAATTCACCTTCAAAATGTATTTAAATTGAACTTCAACAATGTATGATTCTTTGACAAGAGCTATTTTAAATACTGATAGCCAGAATTACAAAGATTAATGCATTCATAATAATTATGTAAACATTAGTTTAAAAATTATTTGACTACCAACTATATACATCAGTCGTAATTTACTTATCAACAAAAATCTAATCGATATATCAATATATGTTAAAGTACCTTACCCGTAAAGTTGTAATTTCTGCAGCTGGACATGTGATATTTATCAGACAAAAAATTCTTCTTTAATAATACCAGGAGATACGCGCATGTCAAAACTAGATAAAATGGTAAAAAAATAATAACCTGAAGACGCAGGCAGTTGGTTGGTGATATTCGGAGCACAGCATACTGAGCTTCCAGAAAAGATAACGACGAGTCCGCGAAAGATATTGAATATATACTTCATACTGTTAAGTGGTCCCGCGTTTTGGTTCTTAATACTGTCCATGTTGTCTGTGCCATCTACGCACGAACTTTTTTATTGTTATCTTATTCTTTCTACGTCTTCCAACTAATATCATGAATCGGTCGCTTTGCGGCTTCTAACCAGGCGCAATAGCAGACTGCCATCAAAATTAATATATACCGAAGGACAGTATAAACAGATATATATGTGGAGCGACTATCTTGGAGATGACAGAAGATGAGGTCGGTCGGATAGGGAGGGCATGCTCACTCAAACTTACTCCAAAGCTTCTCATGAGGAGGGAATATATTAGGCGAAAGATAAGTCGCGTACGAAGGGAGAAGAAGCAGTCGTCACCACTTGACAAAGATCAAAGTATAGAATCAGCCATATGTGCTACGAATTCTTCCTTCTTTTTAATAATAATCTTCTTCCAATCTTGATATCATACTTTTTGCCAGAAGATAATGAAACATTTTTACCAATATATATATCCTAAAATAACGCATAAAAACAGTAAAATATTTAACCAACAAACATTGTTAGAAAATTATATTAGTAATTTAATAGATCCTCAAAATCGTTTTAAATTTTGGAAAATCTTTTTGTGTTAATCTCGGGTGTAGTAATGGGAAGATTTATAAAATGTTGTTTTTGGTATACTAGAATGCCCCTATATGTATGCAAAATGTAGTAATGTATTGAAATCAAGGATATATTTTTCTAGAGGTTAAATGATTAATAAAAACAATGGTTATAAAAAAATAGGATATTGTAAGTTGTATGGAAGGATGCCCTCTAATTCAATCAAACTATCTTTTTTTCAAAAGGATTAATTTATATGTTCGTTGGCTGATCAATCATATCGGCCTGTATAATTAACCTTTCGTCACATTCCAACTTTGTTCCG
Source organism: Vannuccia rotundouncinata (assembly GCA_034780395.1). NCBI lineage: Eukaryota > Metazoa > Platyhelminthes > Proseriata > Coelogynoporidae > Vannuccia > Vannuccia rotundouncinata. The sequence continues at coordinate 8,482 of JAUZNC010018238.1, forward strand.
TGAGCTTTTTCGTGATTACTTTAAATATGGGCATATATAAATCTAAAAGTCTACTGGCAAGCGGTATAACTTAGAATATATTCAAAATCAAATGGAATTTTCTCACTTAGGTAAAATGTTTAGTTAGCACACTTCAAATAATTTGATTCATAATTCTCCGTTATTCTAAAAATAGACTTAAAAATAACGATTTGATTAAGTAGGTAAGTATCTTTGATTTTATTTACATATACTGGTATATTTCATTCATGTTTTAGATTGTAATTTAATGTTATGTTTTAGGGGTTTTTTTAATTACAGGATCTTGAAACCCCAACAAATTTCAAAGATCTAATATTTTTAAGGTATTATTTTAGTATTATTCTTAAATGCGATATCGTTTAATTAATATTTTTAATAGGAAAATTAGATGATGTAAATGAATATTTATAAGTATTTTTAGATAAAAATCAAATAAAATAAGAAGGAAAAATCTTTTTCATAAAATTGAAATGAATCATATTGTAAATTATGTTTCAAACATTAAATATATTTAAAATTAAATGAAAACGGTTAAACAATATGTACATTATACAGACACTATATGAGCATAATTGCGTTTATATTTGGAATAAGTACATATAAACAATAAATAATCCAAAAAATGTTTCACCATTTACTGTCAATAATAATAATAATTCAATTAGTTTAAGTATTAAGGAATATATTTATATATATATGTGTGTATAATAGAGTATATCTTTTAATTTTGTTTTTTTAATCCTAATTGTTAAAGTATGTTTTGTCATTAAACGAACGCAGACTCAATCTGAAATAATGTCGGACTAGATGCAGGATAAACTATGGTGGAACATTCAAGGGATTTTTGAGTGATCACCACTAATAACGAATCAATATAATGTTGCATGCTTACTAATTCCATATCGTCATTCATATTTGACTTTTCAAATAAGATATTAAAAGCGGTGCCCACCTCTTCCAAAACCATCCAGTTCATTGAAGCATCCTGGGAGTTCAATTTGTTCACCTTAATTTGTACTTGAAAAAAAATATCCTGCACTGTTTCTATATCCACCTCCAGATTCCCTTTATGTAACTGGTCCTCCAAGCGCACTCCAAATTGATTGTACTGTTCTAGCAGGGATTTTCGAATGAAATTGAGAAGTATATTGTCATCATTAGCTGTTTGCCACCAGGCGAACCAACATCGCTCCGCGAATTTGCTCAAATGCATAATTCTGAATTTTATACGAGTTGGAATAAGACTGTCGTAGGTGTACGTGAATGGTACTGCAGGCTGGATGGAACCAAGATAAAAAACAAATTTGTAGACGTGTCTGTGCAGTTTTTTCCAAAGTTTTGTGAATTTATCAACCGAAACATCTTTCAGGTAATAGTGAAATGGTAGGCACTGAATGAAAAGCGCGTCTTGAAGTATTTTGTCCAACAAAGTAATCGATAGCAAAATATCATCTGCCTTCCCAATGATTAAGGAAAATTCGTCGAATATCTGATCACAAATAATGTTAACATCTGTTTTTAACTCACGTAAGTCACTCTTCATGAGTCCCAGAATGATATTTTGTAGCCACATTGGACATTTTTGCGTTCTTGTTATTTATATGATGAAACAAATGTAGGTTTTAGAATATATCAATAGTACATATTTCGAAATAATTCACACTTAAGAATATTATCTAAAAATGTGTGTTTGTTGATTATATAGTTTTATAGATTTTATAGATTTTATATTAAAATAATTTTTCGTTTAATACATAGAAATTGACTAACATAACAATTTCGGTAAAGGCAATATTAAAACAAAGTCCATTTCTATGGTTTAATATGATACTTAAAATTAATAGATCCATAGATATTTAAAATATATCGATTATGTAAATAATTTTAGGGTTCATGGTTTCATTGTGCTAGGGTACCAATTAAAAAATACAAAACATGGATTGTTTCAATCTTCATAAAAATCCAAGAATTTTTCAGATTTAAATTATAAACAATTATTACAATGATCAAATTTTGCCTAAAACTCAAATAATATTGTACAAATTCTGATGCAATGCATTTCTACATTATAAGTAGATGCAATGATTAAATAAAATCACTCTCAAAACCTTGGTATCTATATCGAAAAATTTTATCCGCATATTAGTTCACATTCTCTGAAATAATCAAGAAGCAAAAGATTAAGTTACATTATAAAAATTACTAAATGTACTTAAAGTGGAATAAAAAAGTTGTATATGTATAATAATAGAGGCATAAATATTTACTACTAAAAGTAGTAAGCTGTTTTTAAAAAGTTTTAAAAATTCGCAAAATCAAATAAATTTTTTTATTTCATTAAGTCAATATTGATTTCCTTCGACTATCTTATCTATTTTGACATAAATATATAATAATTTAACCGATCATTTTTTCCTCAATAGAACAGATTTATTACCTACTATAGTAGGTACAAAATTAAAATAAAAATATAATTTTTTCTTATATTTTTCTTCCAAATTTTTACGTTTACAACTTATTTATTAATTCTAAATGTTTCCTAATTGTCTAGATCCGATAATTAAATCATTAGTTTAAATATAATTGTTTTGTTAATGTGTGCAGTTCGAACTAGAAATACAATTAAAAAGCTTTATTAACTAAATGGATGAAGGGCTCTTATTAAAAACTGAGAAACTTACGACATTTCGGTTGGTTCGATTCGTTCACTGGCATTCCAGATGATCGATATTATTATATCAAATGACTGGGTCTGGTGGGTGGCCCTATAAATCTCGAAGAAAATCAGTTTCTGGAAATTGCAGGGACGGCTGCACAGGAGGGGTATTGGGGCTGCCACCTCCCCCCCCCCCCCAGCTAGTGATAATTTTAAATTTAAATATCACTCGAGCTGAGCCTGTCTTTATTTAATTTATTAGCTAGTGCTAAAATAATTAAAAGCAAAAGTTATTTTAGATCTCATCTTGAGCATCATCATGACTAGATTTCATCAAGAGAGTTTTAATACTTATGGAAGGAATACTTTAAACAATGGAAGTATAAAGCGCGGCAAAAAGGATACTTTGAGTAAAAGGCCGGTTTCTAACGAAAGGTAAATTTTGCATTTAATCATTGATGTTATGAAATCTTTTAGATGTGCAGTTATTACAAGTTTAATAAATGAATTATATATGTGTTTTCTTCTAATTTTTAATTAAATTATTTTAATAGGATATATCAACAATCCGTTGATAATTACTCAATTAAGTATAAACTTTAAAATTTCATGATTTGTCTAACAACCAAACTGTGATTATATTATAGTAGTCCCTGTACTTATGTCAAACTCGAAGCTCCGCATTTGAAGAAGCTGAAGGGGGAAAACTTTGACTCTGAAGTACAGTTTGTGATAAAAACTATTCCGAAAGGATGCGTGAACACATTTCTCCTCATGATGCAACTGTCTGTATGTATTCAAAACTCTATGTAGCAAAACATTCAACCGCATCGTCAATTTAATGGTTTGTTTTGAAAAAATTTAAAAGTTGCTCATTGCAGTTTTCCTTCAGGAAAGAACCTACATTTATTCGGAGGTCATCATAATTTTTCAAATTATTTGTGTGACGCGATCAACAACAAACAGCAGTGAAATATCGTTCTCTGCATTAATTGGACAAAGACGTTGAAAACTGTTGCTAAAGATTTTGTCTTAAAATATGATCGTCACTTAGCCGTATATTTGGTGCATTTGCAAATTAATACTGGACATAGAGAGAATTACAAAAAGTCGGTAACTCAAAAGCTAGAGTTTGCGGAAATCGACTTCTATTTATCCTGTTGATATTATTCTTTGAAGAAACACTCCATATCCACGGTAGACTACTTACAAGATTCGTGCTGCAGTATCATTTAGTTTGTACTCATTTCATTCGTACTTTTGTGTAAACATTTTTTCAAATGATAATTCTCAGATATGTACAATGTGTTTTGCAATAAAAATGCTTATTTTTACTACATTTTAAAGGTAATTGTTTTGTGTAGCCTTGCAAAGTGTGTAGCCAACCAATATTGCGCAATATCTATGATTTTACCAGTTTTCACTCTGTCTGCTGACAAAAGTGGAATCATATTATTTAATATATAATCGATTCGCATTTTACAAAAATTATTTCTTGCGCATTTTTTGTAAAATTTATTTATAAAAGTCATGACAAATATGTACTGCAGGTTGATAAAATCATATCAAATGAAAACGTTTCGTGGGCAAAGTCTTCTTTTAGAGATCCCGGCAAAGCCCTTGAATAGTGGCATAGTGACTGGCGATGCTTCCGGAGATGTGGTATACTTAGGGTATCGACGATTTCTTCATTGTGGGACAGCTGCATGGAATGAAATGCATCAGGAAATATTATTTTAATATATTTGAAGTGCTGATCCTTAAATCATGGCCTTCTTTTCAAAAACATTATCCAACATCTGGTGGATGACTGTGTCACTCTGGTACTCGTTACTAAAAGGCCAATCGTGATTGCTGTGACTGAATATCCTGCTACTCTCATCTCCAATAGTTACTGTCATCACTTTTCGACTAATAGATAGAGTTAATTGTTCAATTGGAGTTTAAGTTTCCTCCTCTTTTGCTGGGCTGGCGTGTTCATAGTATATTATGAACCTTGAGAAAATCTCTCATTATTTCTGTATATTTATATGCAATTCAATATTGATTCATTTCAGTTAAAGTTATGCATATCCCTATAATAGTTAGTAAGCTAAACAATTATCTTATTATAGTATGCCAAACGATACACATTTGTTTCAGGTAAAGGTGACATAACATTTCACTCCAAATTGCTAATATGCTAAACGATAATATGCAAAACAATATGTTGTAACGAATGCGCCTCTTTCGGAATGTGTGCCGCCAAAGGCAAAATTGTGCCGCGGTCCCTAAATAGCAATAAATCGAAGTAATTAAAAATCTAATGAATTTGTCCATTATACATAAAAATTCCCAAAACATGCCACCATAAAATTGTTGAATCAGCAAATGTAATTTTAATTAATAAAAAATTAAATTTAGTTTTCATTATGACAATTATAGGCAAATATTTATTCACCTGATTAAATTTGAAAGTACCCTTGGAATACTAAGCGCTTACAAAACAATTTTTTTCCTAATATTATTTTTTTCAGATTTCATACTGACTGTCGAAAATAAAGGATACGGTCATTGATCTCATATTTTCTTTATTATATGAGCTATATATTCTTTGGATTAAATGAAGAAACATACTTCGGTGATTGCACAATGTGATAAATATTCATATTCGTTTTAATAAGGTTTGTTTCGTTTAAAAACCAGAGATTCTTCCAATTCAATATTAATTATCTAAAGCAATCTATTATTAAGCAATTTATTAAGCAATCTCAAATACTGATTGGATATCACATCAACTTTTAAATATCACACAGAACTTGCATATATACCTAAATATTTCTAAACCAGTAAAGCAGTAATTATTATAAACATAGGCATTTACAATTAAAGGAATTCCATTTCTATTTTACATAACGTATTTTTTAATTATACCTAACAATATAATTTACAATTGTCTGTTTAATTCTCCTTATATTTTCCATTTCCATTTTCCTTATAGCATTTCTCTATTTTGAAAGCGTGTCAAATATATAGATATCAAACGGGCTATTATAATAGATATTAAAAAATATTGTAAACATTCGGGAGGCTTTTATAGGTGTTTGGGTCAAGCAGCTGTGTTTATATCGGTGTTTCTTTATTAAATTAAGATCTAATTGTTGCGTGTCAAGTTTCCATAGTTCCGTTAATACTATAGCTCTATAATTTAAAAGTAAACATGGTCAATTCGTACTTTGTGTTTCGTTACATGAAGAGAACGTGAAAGTAAAAGCGATATATGCAGCTGTCATGTAGTTGATATAATATTTTTTTCCCGGAAATCATTGCAATTATTATATAAAGAGCGCTTTATAATGGCAATTCGTTCGTGTTTTATATTCTTATAGTTCCGAATCCAGGTCGTTCTATATTTTCTATAAGAAACCTCAATATGTAGATTTATTTATAACGAACATATTTTAGCCACGTTAATTCTTTTAATATACTCCCGTAAATTATTCTACTTTCTTATTGTTAATCTTTTTAATTATATTTCTAAATACTATATACATTTTCATGCAGCTGTTGTAATCGTATTATATTTTAATATGCAACACTTAATTCTCATTATATTTGACTATATAATTAGTAAAAAAAATAAATTAATAATTTGGTTACAATTAAAAAATCGTGAATAAATTTTTGTTTAAATTTTTCAAAAATTGTTTATATACATTTAGACATCAATCAATTTAAAAAAAAATAATATCAGTAAGTAATTATCAATTTTTTCAAATATTTTTTCCGAAATTTGTTTTTTGTCTATAATTAATATTCTAATAAAAATATATACAATTTTTTAAAATCATGAATTATTCGTATAATATTTAACTAATAACCAAATAATTCTAATTTTTGAAATTAATACAACTTTTTTATACAACTTTGGTTTTCAAAAATTTCTCTTTATGCGTTTGGTATTCTAAAGTTTACAGCCATTAGAAATACCTTCTTATGCATGAAATAAATAAGCACATAATAAGGTCTTCAAAATAATATGGTAGAATGTGTTAAAAAGGCTCGAAATAAAAATAAAATTCGAAAAAGTTGTTCGCTTTTATGATAAAAATTTATACAATAAATACAAAAATATCAATCATTCTTAGTTTTCTATTTTTTTTAATAATATTGAAGAGTTGCTTATTTCACTCGTAATTAATTTTTTAACAATTTTAAATTAAAATTATAATGACGGAAACTCTGTTAAATTAAAAAATTAAATAAAATAACTTTAATATGGCTGTCTGTTTGCCAGTTTTGCTGTGATTACCCCAATGACAAATGACTAAATTTAAGGAAATAACCAAATTCTTAGTAAACTCAACAAACACTAAATATACACACGGAGACAGAAAGAAAATAAGTTCATTCATCATGTTGAGGTTATCCCACATTGTGAGATGATAAAAGAGAGGAAATACGGCTACAATGCCCGAGAAAACTTGTGGATCACCTTGTGGAGAAAAAGAGACGCGAACTGAGAAAACAAGAGAGATGATAAGGGGTGTTTGTTCACATCTCAAAGTGCCCATAACCAACATGACATCCGCGATAAGATACATGCTCGTTTTGTGGTTCCCTCTGTCCAGCCTGGGAAGGTCTATAGGGAGGGAAAAAACACAAATAGGGCATGCATAGACATCGAGGGAACGTCATGAGATTGTCCCGACTTTGTTCTGCCTATTTGCAAGGTATAAACTGGACCATTTGATGTCGCGTCCACAGGTAGACAATTGGGTGGATACGTTTAGCAAGAAACTGGCTGAGAAGTCTATATTCTACAGGAGACAATGTGGGGAATGGATGCTTTATATAATCGCTTACTCCAAGATAAGACGCATCTTTTATTCTGCTCAACAAAAGAACTTGTAGGAACGTTGTTTTTTGATATATTGAAGTAATCTCCGACTGAATATGCAAACTTTTAATAAATTAATACCTAATATATAATTTTACTCTTAATGAAAATATATCAATTAAATTTGGCAATGAAAACATTGATATAACTATTACTGAAAAATAGTATACCATTATACTAAATGCAATCGATTTTATGTAACTGATTTTTCAGAGAACTTTATAAATCCCACCTGATGAATTAATATAAACAATATATATAGTGTTGTGGAATACCTATAGGTTAAACTTTTACAGACGTATACTTATAATCAGACTTTATTATTATACATCCAATCTCAAAAACCCTAACCTTATTTTATTCGAATTTATTAAACCAAAAGATTTGTCGCTTTAGAAATAATGATTCACAATATAATAATTGATAATTTGGGACAGCTGCACAGAAACAATATAAAGCAAAAAGACTGAATTCGTTTGTAACTCCACATTATTTCGCTGAGCGTGCATAATGTGAAATTGAATGATAGCTAAATAAGTTGATACTTCAGAAAAAATCATACCTTCTGCGAAAATCAAGAATGTTAATAAATATAGCTTTAAAATTAAATGTAATTAAAAACAAGATGTAATTGTTTTACCTCACGATATTTAACCAAATAAAAACAGATAAGGCCAATTAAAAGTTCATTTATATGTATGAATGCACTTTTAATCGAATTATTTTAGTTATTATTATTTATAATTATTTAATTAAACACATCCATTTATTGGACAAACAACTTTAGCTTCATCACCCATAAATAATCAATAACCTAATTTTAAAGGATCAAATCGACTATAATTTATGCTTTATTAATAATTGTCATATATACTGTCAAAGAACCTTATATATTCTATTCCGAATAATTTAGAGTGATTAAAAATATATTTAATGAATTCGTAAATTTAAAAAAGCTTTGTCAGTACAAAATAAGCACAAATACAAATAAATATGATAAGTATGTTTATTTGTTCAATGAAAACGAGTATGATAATAAAGCTGCCAGTAAAAGTTGACATTGGAGTGAAAAAGAAAATCAGCATTATTTATAGTCATGGAAAGCCAAATATGGCACATTCATCTTTCGAGATTCGAATAAATCTTTTAATAATAGCAAGACGGAGAACAATCTAGAAATAATACAATTCAGTTGAGGAAAAATATGACCAGACTTTATCAACAGAAGCCAAATTAGAGTAGATGAAACAGTAACAAAGAAAATATTGTACGTCACCAAGCGATATAATTCGCTTAAGTCATATTATATACAAAAGTCCATATTGGATATTATTGCACAATGTAAATAAATAAATATGGATTGGCTTATAAAACTTTTAAGCAAAACCATGATGAAACTGGAAATAAATAAAACTAATTGTAAACATAAGTTCAAACATAAAAAAAAACAGATGAAAAATCTCCTTCCTTCCCTTAACAATTTTGATATAAATAATTTAAAATGTGTAGCAATAAACAATTATTGTAATATTAAAGAAATCAAAAATATTCATGTGGAAAACAAAGCCCAATTTAAATGCCAAACTAAATATCTCCATTGTGTTGATTCTATAAAGTGAAGAATTTTAATTTACCAAGAAAAACAATTATTGATTTATCGACTAGAATATTTGTAAAAAAAGAGATGTGAGCTGATAAAATGTGTAGATTATAGGGTCATAAAACAATAAAAAGTAAAATAAAACAATAACATGACTGTGTAAATACAATAATACGTTACTCATTAAATAATCTAATAAAACGATCTAGCTACTGTTATGACTTATGTACAACAAAATAAATAAAAAGAAAGAATACATTGCTAATTTATAATATGTAAGAACCATGTACAATGAGCCGAGATATGAGTCGTTTTAATAATAGGTATATGTGTAAGTAATATCACAAAATAATGTTTCAAACTACATTTTATAGATGTTTTATAGTACATCTTGTTTACCGGCAAATAGTACCGCAAAACTCTAAGCTACACAATGGATTGTCTTATTAAAAGTACGAAAGATTCGCTCGACTGTGAATTTAACAGATTCAAATGAGAATGCATATCAAATAATATAGTAAATGCCTTTAATAGAGGATATTAAGGTAAGATTAATGGAGTATTAAATGATTACTCGTATTGCACGTAGGATCAATATAAATAAGAATTTGTCTTCTGATTGATTATAACCGAATAGAAATAATTGATTGTACAAAGTTAATACGGATATGTTATGTAGTAATACGAAGATATCAACAGTAATATTTTCCCTTTTACTTTAAAAGATTCAATCGATAGTAATAAAGATCAGAATTTTAATTTCAATAATTGTTTCCTATGTGAATCAACTGGTGCGCCCGGTTATGTACACAGGATGAGGAGGAGGTCAACCATGCAATAATGTACATTGTTAATTATCTATCTGCACACTAGGGGGGAAGAGGGGAGTACTGTGTCAGGTAAAATAGGAATTTTGCATGCAGTATAGTTTGTCAATGGGATCGTCGTTCCTCTCCGCAGAACCTGGCAGAGAAGAGGCGGGGTCAGAGGAGTCGCTCATGTTGTGGGTGGACTTCTGGGAGAAGTTTGCCTCTGAAATGCAACAAGAATACGATCATTAGTCAGTCAGTATTAAGAAATTAGTTGTAAATGGGAAATTTTTAAGTACTTTGAAGAACGGTTTATTACCGACCACTACTAAAAAGAAGTATTATACCTACATACATAACAAAATCATAGAAAATAGTAGTTCTTTTTGTGATCAAAATGATAACAAATTCGTTTTACAGTGAAAACAAATAGAAAAACGTTTGTGTGAAATTGAAGTATTCGATTTCTTATAATATAAAAAAAGATAATTTTATAATATATTATATTATATTATAACATAAACTTGAAACAATCTTAAAGAAAAATGTAGAAAAGTTACCATTATCACAGGTGGCTTCGCCTGTTGTACCACCCATTATTGAAGAGTCTTCTTTCTCGTCACCGCTGTCGTCACATCCATCCGTAGACTTCTGATCCTGACTTTGGCGTCGGGCAAGCTTCTTCTCCTACACAAAGATAGAAAGCGGAGAACTATATAACCTCTGTTACAACTAATATAATTATATATCAGCCTTATCCTCGTGTTATATTTGGCACAAGTGCAGTCGTTTAAATAGATGTGACTATAATTTATTGTTACATAAAAGCAAGAAGAGGCAATATAGATAGCTGTTAACAACGGGTACAACCACTAGGCAAGCTTTACTGTTAAACAATCGACCAACAGGTAGTGACTCACTCACCTTAGCTCTCTGATTCTGGAACCAGACTTGTACTACACGCACGGTTAGTCCAGTTTCTGCCGCTAAACTTTCCCGCATCTGAAGACAATAGTTAGAGAGAGGTTGGTTACTATGGCGACAGTGAAGAGGATAAAGCTAGCTAAAATAGGTTTGTCTTCAGTGACATTAGCAGAAAGGGGTCCATCTCAATAATTAGCTAAATGAGGATCAATGAGACCTAATAATTATATTAAATGGAAGCCCTGAAAATATTTACATAAATTTGAAATACTATACACACTAGACTTTTCAAAAAAATAAATATTTATAGAACAATAGAATTGCCACTTGCTAAACCATACCTTTCTCGAGGGCTTCGAATTAGCGTCAAAAGCCGCTCTGAAGCGCCTCCTCTGTGCCGGGTTGAGGATGGTTCGCGGACGTTTGCCTCCGGAACCACCACGCCCGTCCCAATCATCGGAGTCCCCATCGCCCTCTTCCCCCAGGAGATAGGAACCCTCTTCTACTCCTCCCCCACATATCGTCAACTGCTGCTGCTGCTCTCTTTCGACATCAGCTCGGCAGACTAGGTGGCCGCCCTTGAGGACATACTGGTCCCCTTTCCGCAATTGTTGGCCACAGGCGCGGCAGGCGAAGCAGGCTACGTGATAAACCTGGGATAATGTGCGCATCACCAGTTCGTGGGTGACCACGGCATTTCCACAACCTGAACATTGTGTTCCGAAGAGCCTGAACATCAAGAATAACACCACATTGAGTACCCAGTTACTATTAACGAGATTACTATGAAAATGTTATTAAACATCAAATATATTTACGAAAGCAGTAATTTTTAAAAATGTGTCAATGAATAAGAATTTAATAAATTTTTCTGAATGACTGCAGAATGAACTACAGGACAAACTTTCAAATGACGGAAATTATAGTTTTATAAATTGGGATGAACAGTAGATAGATAAATTTACTGAATTATATAAAAATTAAATAAATATTGTAAAAACATAAGTAATAGTTAAAATCCTTTTTAAATACACAAACCATAAAAAATCCCGCGCAATTTTTACATGGAATAGAGATTAAATAATAATGCTACATAAAATCTTCGAATTCAAAAGTTTACGAAAATCTGTGAAAGCCAACGTAACTAGTGTAAGGAAACCTAAAAAATCTTAAATATAAATCTGTAATATTTTTAAAGCCAGCTTTCCAAACGATTTAGCTTTGACACAGTATATGTATGACTACTGCTAAATATGTTAAATATATATTTTTTTAAAGATTTTGTAAAGTGGGAATTATATAGTGCTCCATAATAAATTTAACCAAATATGATAACTGTAATCATTACGTCACAGAATATGGAAGTTGAAATAATATTTTATAAAATTTATTATAAACATAACAATTACAAAAATTATAAATTTTCGATTAGAATTTAGTTATTATTAATTTAAGAAGATATTTGATTTCAAATATCCCAATTTAAAACTGATGTACCCATGTATGTAAAAAATCTACAAAATATGAAATTAATAAGTAATTGTTGGGCCCGTAACTTTTATTCCAAGAAAAGGTTATATATTTAATTAGATTGCATAACAACACATTCTGTTCGAAATTTTCGATAATAAAAAGAACTTACCTTTTAAATTGTGTAGTTTTAGTAAATTTCCAAAAAATAGACATATTAAGAAAAAATAATTAATTGTATATTTATATACATATAGTCTAGAAGTGATGAAAAGTATTTCATGAGTATAAAATTTCGATTCATATCAGCAACTAGGCTTCGGTTTAGAGCTACTTCTCACGCCCCATAAATCGTCGATCAAGTGGGACAGAATGAGAGATAGATAACAAGAGTGTAAAGCCCTCTAGGAAATGGAACACGACTTGTACGAACATCTTGAGCAGCCGGGCCAGTATAGATTGAAGGAGTAACAAGTAAGACACAATAACCGCAGGGCTTCTCAAACATGTTGATCAGGGATCATCTTTCACGCAATTTCAACCCTTCAAGAGTCGACGAGCAAGATACCTCGAGTGTTGGGCAAATAAACCAACGAGAAGAAGAGGATACGAAGTCTTGCTTGAATAAGACCCAGAGAAGGGACGAATGTGTATTTGTACAACAACTATAGATGAGCCTTATATTTCTTTTATTGTGACGGGGAAACAAAGATTAACCGAAGCGGTAGGGTAAACATAAGGACTGATTTGTGCCGAGTGTCATGACAGCAAGCAACAAAGAAGACTGAAGATTCCACGTGCAAGCACAGAAAGGAAGGGGGAGAACGTAAGATAGCCGCAATCTGTGGTGACATACAAGGAGTTTTGTTGACATGGGTTTAGTCTTCCCGTAATAGTTTATTTGTCCCTTTTTAGATACTATAAACTATTTGTGGGAATCAGATTAGAACAAACTTATGATATGACACAGTCTAGAATATATTTTAAATATAAAGAAGAAACTATCTATATTAATTGTTCAAAAATATGTATTAATCTTATCAAGTTTTTTTCTTCTTCAAATTCATGAACGTCAAGAACGTCTTTCACACATTATTTCAATAATATATGTTTTGATATAAATATTGGGAATTTCTTTTACATGATTGAATGAATTCAGTACATTTTATTAATTCATAGATTGTAAATTATAAATACACAAATTTAAAATATTGAACAGTGAGATAGATATAAATTTGGAAATAAATTTACCTTAATAAGTATTACTTTCAGTAAACATTTTCAATACGACATTTTAATAAGAGTCTATTGTTTTACAACATTTCTAACATAAGTTAGCAACAATTAAATTTGAAACTTTTTAAAGAATTTCGCATACGAAATAAAGAAAATGACAATATATATCAATTATCAATAAGACAAACACGAGAAACAGATTGCGCAACTGGGAACAAAATATTTTAGTTATAGTAACTCTACGATTAGATATCAAAATCAAAGAAACTAGGGTGTTTAGATTAGTATCATTTAATTAATATAATTATATCATAACAGTTCATTAAAATATATATATTTATATATTAATTATATACTATAATCGATACTTCAAAAAACATAAATTACATATTTAAATAGTCTAAAAATATAGTAAAGCATAATCTTTAGAATGTTAAAATTAATATACATAAACAAATGCTCAATAATAATATTTTATCAGTCATTTACTCTGTTTAAATAATAATTTATTAGATAATATATAACTAAACTTGTTAAAATATATAAACAATTGTATACGTCAACTAAATGTAACTTAAGTTAAACAAATTAAAAGTAATGATTATTAACTTACCGGCCATAGTCAGTCCTACAAAACAGTTTATTATCCTTCACAAAACAGGTGTCCTGTAGTTGTCCGGCACAAACACAACAAATAGCGCAGTTCTCATGCCAAGATTCGGTACGTATTCGAAGCAAATAGCGATCGGCAATAGAAGTTCCACAGCCGACACAAGTTTCCATGTCTTCCAGGACGGAACCGAAACCTGCTACAATAAATACGATAAAAATACGTAGTTTAAGAGAATACAGATAAGGCGAAAATATAGTCGAACAATAATAATGAATTATATGTTGAAATTAATTAAATCGAGTTCGTAATTCACGCGCTTGTAGCGCTGTCCAATAGAATTTAAGAAACTTTATCAACCAATAAGGTGATACTATGAAATATAATAGGTGATACTGCTTTATGAGTACGTTGAGTTTGAAGGTATAACATTACAATAAAGTCAAATAGTCAACTACAATCAATTATTGTAAAAAAAAATAGGTAAAGATTGTATTGCAATAATCATTGGTTCAAGTTGTCAATGAATAATAAATAATTTCATTTAAATAAAACGATTTGTTACAAATAAATTCTTAAATAAATGAAAAGCCCTGCAGTGACATTGCACAAAACACATTATTAAACTGTGACAGGATTGAGGGATATATAACACGCTTTGATTAGATAATGGTCTAAATAATTCAAACCCGAAATCGTTCGATATTTTAGAATTATTTTTAGTCCTCCATTACTGAAAATGACTGACTCATTATTCGATTAAAAATTCGAATAATTTTAAATAACCAAAAACTTGATTTTGTTGCATATTTTAGTTTAATTTTAAAATAATTATATAATGTTTCCAGATTGTGACAACTAGAGAATGGAAGAAGTTCTTTCACATTTAGTTTTAAAAAGTCAGATAATGCATACAAGTATTCAAAACTAGTCATAAAGTAGAGAATGTGAATCTTAGTTCTCAAAAAACTAGTTGAAGAGCTGTTGGCGGGTTTGAGGAGAGGGTGGGTAAAGCTCTCAGAACATTTTTACGAATTTAAACTACTAAAATAAAAAATGACCAAAGGAAAGTAAGTGAACATATTTTATTTTGTGGCATAGATACTTTTACTTCAATAACAAATTGAACGACAAAAATGTTTATTGATTAATTAGGTGGAATTACGTTTGAAGTAGTCAACTGATGATTGACCACTGATTTGAAGAAAATATTTGACAGATTGAAAGAAGGAATATGTTGTAATGTTCATTGATGTTGATTTAATATCAACTATGTCATTCATAGTAGTGAACAATGATTCAATCATTGGGCCATGAAAACATGATAATAAATAAATGAGTGGAGACCATCATATTAAAAAAGACTGTTTAACATTTTGTCCACCAGTTAATAATATCAACATCGCTGTCACAATCCCCAAGAGACTGATATGTTGAGTAACGTAGTATTTCTTGGTGAATATCAATATTATCAGCTGGTAGAAATCGTTTCTTATAACCATTGTCAGTACTTTCATCAGCATTAATAGAGAATGGATATTTCTGCAAGTCATGACATAATTCAGAATTACTGTATTTGGCTAACCCATATTTCAGTTTATAAGATACAGTGGTTCTATTAAGCTTAACACCAGAAAGAGCAGTGGGATCATTAGAGTTAGCCTGGACAAGCTCAACCAGTTATGGCAGTAATGAAAAAGGCAAAGAATGTTCCACTATATATCCTAGAAGCATTGCCTCAATGTTTGAAGTTATGTCCATTAATGAAACTTTAGGTTTCAAAAGTTGATCAACATTTTCAATGGCAGCCCCTTTTGCAGTATTACAAATTCCAGTTTCCAATCTCTTACAGAATAATTGGTACTCATAGAAGACAGTTTAGACCCATGAAGATCAGTATCCATATGCTGCAATAAGGCAGAACGACCTTTTGCCATGTAATTTATGACCTTATTGCAAGTTAGACACAAAGCACTTCTTCTGCCAATTATTTTTACAAATACATCCTTGAGCTAAATGTCCAATGATACAGCCTGACCACTTTTCATATATATTACAGAATGTTTGTGCTGTAACCACTCCCAGTTCCATTTATTACATTTCTTGCCATCAATTTGAACATCTTGTTTATCAATTATATACTGCTCTAATTGTGTAAATTCAACTGATGAAGGAGACCTAGAAGACAGCTCATAGACGGATGACATGTAGAAGAGGGCACACAAACAGATGTGGAAGATGACATGTGGAGTGACTTAAAAGGGCCACTGACTGGCAAAGAAAGAAGCATCAATAGGACAGAATTTAGATGCTCTTTTTTCTTTTCTAAATGTTTAGCATGATCACATTTATTGTTTACCATTTTAGAAAGTAAAAATAGATATTATAAAAATTCTTAAAATGATGTCAGCAATATAAGCAAACTAATATAATGATGTTGGGGCCCTCTTTGACGTACATAAACAATTTATTTAAATTATGATAGGGGCCCTCTTCAATGTACAAAAACAATGATTGGGACCCTCTTTGGTGTACATGAACAATCTATTTAAATAATGATAGGGCCCTCTTAGACCCCCCCCCCCCATTTTTATTTCAGATTTAGACAAATCTGAAAAAATATCAAATTTCTTATAAAAAAGCAGAATTCCACTAAATAGCAGCGGATTCACACCTCTCCGACAAGATCATTGGCATGCAAAGTCTAATTTTTTTATATAAACAGCTATGAATTGTCTAAATTATTAGGTATGTAATTATTATTTTAAAAAATACATGGGAGGGAGACACACCAGTCTGCATTCCATGTCTTTTGTACGGCAGATATTCTTTTAGATATAAAATGTTTGATTATATACAGGATATTTATATTCTCCCAGGGATATATAAGGGTTGCTACACTTTTTCAAAGATCAAATTCCCTGACTTTTTAGTACAATAATATTCAGAAAGATTAAATAGATTTAGAAGAATCTTATAGAAAAATTTTATTAACCACTTGTGCCCGGGTGTTCAGATTCAAAAGTTGCTTGCTAGAAACAGCTATGTAAAATTTCGAGTTGTGAAAATTCTTAAAATTCAAATTCATGATTTTTATTGGCTGTTGTATAATTCTCAAATTTATTGGGTTACTAAATAAACTATATAAACTCAAAACATTCGAATTCGTCAAAGCAGACTTAAATATTTCTATATAAAAACTATAGAAAGTTATTTCATTTTACACAACATTACATAATTACATTATATATACTAAATATATATATATATATTCAATAATTTTAAAAAATTTAAGAAATTTGTGTATCAATTTGATAAGTATTTTCTATAGATGAATTGAATAAAAGAGGAAATTGAAAAAGTTGTGAGCTAGATTTCTACAATCATTATCAAGTAAAATATTATTTTTTCAAAATATTATCTTATTCTTCTCATAAATAATCTATATTGTTT
>JAUZNC010018249.1:0-26131 GCA_034780395.1 Vannuccia rotundouncinata
GATTGATTAGGTGCTTGATAAGCGGCGTAATCCACGGTTTATCTTTAGGAGACATAAACACATGATAGCGAGGAATATTCAACTGGAACACGCAGCCGACATTTGGTGATAGCGGTGGACGTTATAAAAAAACATAACATAGAGCAGTGTTATATTATACGCATATTATACTTACACCAATGAATCTCAGAGTCATATACATTTAATGTTACACGTGTAATATTGTACGTTACTTAATGTTATATGTGTACTATATATTTTAAAGCAAGTTATATTTATTAATTGCTCTTTCCCGCCGTGTGGCCTATAAGTTTTACCACCTTCCACAAAAATTAACCGCATACGGTTGTCGTACGCATTGACTTACATATTATTTATCTAGACCGGCAAACTGATCAAAAAAACGTCCAGAGGGCAATTCAATTATATGCGGTATTAGTTTCGTTTTAAAGAGGGTTTTCAATCGATATATTAATCGATTAATTTATAAATTTATAAATTTAATTAATTTAAGAGTTAATGTCGAAATTCCGCTTATCAATTGGCATTGATTATCGATATAGATAGATTCCTCCGTGGACGTTTATTACTATTGAACATTGGTCAGTTTGTCGGTCTAGATAATTAATATATAAGTCATTGGTCGAGTACGTCACTATATTGTCAGACTTTTAACCACACGACGGCCGTGTGGCTAGGCGTTCTGTAATTGACTAATATTATTGACAATGCGCCTTAAAAAATGCTGCACTTGAGGCTAAACTTTTATTCAATTCAGTAAAGAAAGTTATACACTGCGTCCACACTATGCGTTTTAAATTTACGTGCCTTTTCTGTTTTTCGTGAAATTGCAGGAGTTTCATGCGTTTTTTAGTGCTGGAACTGGCGATTTGTTCATGTAACTCCAGGATCTCAAATGAAGCATGTAAAATGACATAGTGTGGACACTAAAAACGAATAAAACTTTAGTTTCACTTAAAAACATAAAACTAATATTTGAAATTTATGTAAACATAAATTAAATGACCAACTTTTACCGTATTTAAATGCTTCCATATGATCGGGAGCCGGTATTCACATTTTGCAAACGAGTTAATATCATTAGCTAAGTGTAATTTTAATTATATGACAAACGAATCCTGTCGTAAAGCATCAGTTGTAATGATGTAAATTTAAATGTGCTATTCGAATTAAATTTCCCATTTCCGTAAATAACAATACAGTTTTTAAATTTCTACACAGGTTATAATTTCTGCTTACTTACTAATTGCCAGATACTCGAAAAACAAATCAGAAGGTAACTATTATGAAAGCAATTGATTCATAATTTCAACACTGTGTTTATGTGGTAGTCTTTTTCTACTATAAATGGGTTTACACACTTTCAGAAACTTAATAATGGTTAAATTTTCGTTCGCATAAACTTTCCATATTAGTTTGTCATTCGTTTGCTGTTAGCAAAAATTATACTGATATGGTGAAAATATCTCAATAGGTTGCTGTGTTTTTCAATTTCTATATTGTGTATAATCTTGAATCCATAACATATCTTCAATAATTTAACTAAATGTGTTGCATTTTTATTCTATCATATTTTCTTTTAATTTAACTTGCATATTTTGTACTTAAAACTAATATTTTTATTCTGATTTATAATGCATATATTAACAATTTAGTTTGATATATATTATATGGTGGGGCTTCTTTTCAATTCTTCCATGTTTTATAAGGATTTCTGTAATATGAGGGTTTATAACTTTTGGTTAAGCAAGTATGTCCATGCTCCTTTAAATTCCTTGAATTTTACACTTCCTTGGAAATTCCTCAAAATTTGCTTTAAATTGCAAAATTCTTTTAAAATTCCTATATTTCTCATTTATTGAATTTCATATATTACTCTCAAAAAGTTGATTGGTATCTATTTAAAGATAGAAAACAATTTTTCAGGTCACTGAGGTTGATCCTGGTTTCTATTATTCTAATACAGAATTAAGTATGACAAACAATAACTTACATCTTATAAGAAATTAATTTACAAATATTTGGTTAGAAAAAGGCAACTCAGAATTTCTTGTCCACAATAGTCATGGTTCATATGGATCCTGCAAAAGTCCTAGAATAAAAAAATTGGACCTGAAAATCTGGCAAAATGTCATAGAATTTTGTCAAAATAATCATAAAAATGTTATAGTCCTGAAATTTTTTATGTTGCCTAATATATAGCCTTTCAAAGACTAATCAAATACTTTTTTATATTGAACTCCTTGTATCAAATGTCAATCTCTCTGGTTAAAATTTCTGGAAAATCACAGAAAAATTGGGTGTTTTTCAATCAATTTTAAACTATCTAAATTATGTAAAAAAAAAATTGTTGCTTGCCCAAACCAACTTTTTAGAATTTATTTTGAGTCTTAGTCCTATTATGTGTATCTGTAAAAGAGGTTCAAAGATAAGAAGTAAATGGAAAGTTTTTTTAGAATATAACAATTTGGCTATTGGGGTGGAGGAAGAAGCTGAAATTAAGAGAAAAAAATGAAATTGGATATATTTTTTAAGGAAGAAAAAAACTGAAAAGTTCAAGAAAATGTTCTTGAATGCAAATGCTTGTCATTATAAGGCAATGGTTAAGGAGAATGAGATCTTGGACATTTTATTTTAAAAAAAGGAACAAGACATGCAAATTGTGTGTGATTGATTTCATTTGTTTTAAATTTACAGTAATAAATATTTGTTATTGTAATTGTCATTTACATTTTACTGCAAAATCAGATAATTTGATTCTGAAAAAAGGGGGTGATCCCTGTTAATAGCCAAAAAAATTTACCATGCATTTATGGAAGATACAAAAAAAATGTAAGGTGGTAAAAGATAAAATTCTGAATAAGGCAGCCTAAAATATCAGAAAAGTTAACTAAGGAGTGTAAAAGATTTTGCTGAAAAGGTGGAAAAATTAGATCAACTATTCTTATTGTAAAGTCTAATGTCTTGTATTGAACTACTAAAGTTAAAAAAATATGAGATTGAATGGAATTCAAGATTGATAATTTAGCTGAGCTAGTTTTCCTTGTTAGTAACAACATTTCAATAATGAACTATTTATAATCTGTATCAACTTTCTGTCAAACTTTGGTCTAACTGCTTTTATATAATGCTTATTTTTCATCCTTTATATTATCTAGTTAATTAGACACTTGAAATGTTTTATAGGTTAAATATCATTATAATTTTTTCAGAAAATTCCTTGAAATAATAATAAATATTCATTAAAATTTTGGAGTGATAAGCATGGACACCCTGTATATATGTATTCAGCAATTCACTATATACATACATGATGCACAATAACTAAATCAAGGTACAATAATTATAGGTATAGTAATAATAAAAAAAATAAGAAATGTATGGGATATAAGATAAAAGATATATGTAAAGATGATTACGATATAATAAAGTAAACTATAAATTGATTTGCAATAATATGATAAATAATACACATCTTATAGGGTATAAGTGAAAACAATCAAGCACAATTGTCAGAAAAACATATAAAGAGAAATTGTGAATAAGTAGCTTTTCCAGCCATAAGAACAAAGCAAGCATATATCACAGTTGCTACCTAATTCTAATTAGCCAATAAAAATTTTGTAAAGTTTTTTTCACTTTGTCTGTCTTGACAAATAGAATTTCAATGCCCATTTTACTGTTGATTGCCCAGAATTATTGAAACTAAAACACATAGAAGTTTGTCCAGCAGCATTGCATTGTAAAGTAATTTTATACACTTTTTAAATTACAGCTATTTTTTAGAAATGCACTCATTTCTAATCTAAAGTTGTGATCAACCTTGGACAATAAACAGCAAAAAATATGATTTTAAACTAATGTTTTTTCAATTAAATTTTTTGTCTTTTTTATTTTCTATTTTGTATACATTTTATTATAGCTCTGCAGAAACACCTTGATTCAATTGAAATTTTGTGTAGTTAATTTTTTTCTTTAAATATAACATTATATACCAGGGGCTTGTTTCATTAAGCTACAATTATTCTGTTTCATAGAATAATTGCAACTACATCTTTAAATCTACTTTGAAGTTACCATTTTAGATTGTATTTTTCATAAAGCTGCATTTTTATAATTGTAGTATTATACAAGTGCAGACTAGTAGTTACAATTTTACAATTATTCTGTTACACAACATTTTCAAATAATTTTAACATTTCTTTTCTATGAGTCATAATATTAAACTTAAAATGATTTTGGTTGGCTGAATAATAAAATGTCAGAAATGTCAATCTAAAACTTCATATAAGGAGGCAGAAAAGCATTATAATAATTTAATTACAAGAAATGTATAATTGTGCAATTTTTTATAATTGGACTTTGAAGAAACTGTTAGGCTACTTTTTGACTATGCATAGAGTATATTATTTATCATGAAAATGAAAGACATATTTATAGAGTGGATAAATTTTAATAAATGTTTGGTTGATTTTAATAAACCTTGTGAATCACTAATCAAGGACTCTCAGTGGATAAACTAAATCATTCATGAAACATAATATGTTTATTAGCAAACTCAAATTGTAGTCTGAATATGTTGGGAGAAGATTAGATGTAGAAAATTATTGTCATAATGTTCTGATAAAAAATACAATTTGCAATGGAAAGTCAAAGCAGAAACGAAATACGAAAATTAAAGCTTAGTCCTGCATTAAGTTGTGATTTAGGATTATCTATCCAACTTGTTCATTTTAAAGTAAATAATAATTGTAAACTATGTTACAGGCAAATCTATCAATGTAATCTTTTCTGTTACCATTGTAACAATTTATACAGATATATTGGGAATTCCAAAACCTTGACCTACATTTATATTTTTAAGAAACACAATCACTACAATAATTGTAATACCAATCGATTTAAAGATGTAGTTACAGTTATTCTATAACACAGAAACTCTATTAATTTACTACAATTAACTGTAAAACTTATTGTTCAGCCAACCAAATTGTAAAACAGAATAATTGTAAAATTGTAACTACAAGTCTGCAATTCTACAATTTTAGAATTATAGCTTAATAATACAGGCCCCAGGTGGCATAGAGCCAATGCATCAAATTGTAGTGATATGTAGGCAAGTATTTGTTAGTTTATGTACACTTATTTTGTCTATGTAAACAAAATATTTACCTTGACACACCATGTGATGCAGTGGCAATTATTTCTATTGGCATTTAAATTATTGATTTCTATCATAATTAAAAAAGATTAACAGGTAACTTCTACTGTTCACTACATGTACCTGTTGTTGCCCTTTATCTTAGATTTTATTATTATATTTGTTTTTCTTCTGATATTTGTCATTTAAATTCAAATATGCCAAGATTTAATTACTGCAATTTGCATGTGATTACAACTTGTTTTGAGGAGAAAGGACAGGTTGGTATGGTCATAGACTTGTTTAAGAGTTTCCCAATAAATAAAGGTTGGACACAATCAAGCATTCAAAGAGCCATAAATCGTTTCAGCCATCCAAACATGGCCCAAGAAAGGTGTTTTTGTATTCCTGAAAATCAGGCTGTCAAAGCAATACTGGTAGCCATTTGTCTCAATGCATGCACATTTCTCACATCTGTAGCAAATTGCTCATTAAGGTGGAATTAAATCTTACCAATGCATGGCAGTATTAAATAAGTCTGGCTGGTAAGTTCAAAGATTTTAGCAATCACAGTATCTGCTTCATTCTTAATTACAAGGAAGTAGATGTCAAATTCACATGTTTTCATGATGAGGAGAATACAACTAATTGCCAAAAGAATCATTTAAGTAAGTCTTACATTAGTCATCAATGTAATCACAAACAATCATGGTTTTTATTGAAACTTATGGTTTCCTGCTGTGTGTCCTGGAAAGGTAAAGCTGACATTTTTTTTAAATCCATAAGGAACTAAAATGAATGCTACAAATTTCATCAATCATTTGGATAGGGATATATTTGCTTGCACACAATCATATCCACATGGGGATTTCATTTGCTACTTGATGGAGCAACTTTGCATACTTCTAAAAGTACTCAGGCTCAATATTTGGAAACATTTGCTCCCTGTTTCATTTATGCAAATAGGTGGCACCCCTATTCTCCCAATCTTAACATTATGGATTTTTTTGGGGGGATTCTTTACATATAAGGGTGTATAGTGGTTGCAAAAAAACTTTTAACTTTCAACATTACTTTTTTCCTCCATGCACATCAACTATGCATTGCAGTTGTGCTCTCCGCTGCAAGTCTATATTGAAGAAAGTCTCACATGTTGCAATCAAGATAGTCATATTGCAATGGAGAGCACAACTGCAATGCATAGTTGATGTGCATGGAGGAAAAAAGTACTGTGTTTTTTTTAACTGTTTAAAAAACTTTTATTGAAATAATTAAGTTAATAAATAAGTACTACCTATAATGGAATATATTTTGCAAAATTGTATCACAGTTTGCCTAAAAGTAAATTAATTTGTCTATCACAAATGTTACTGGTGCATCACATGACATGGTTTGTCAAGGTTAAATGATGTTGTTTACATTTATATAGTATGTACATAGATCAAAATATTGTACAAAAACTAACAAATACTTGCCTACATATCACTCCAAATTAAATCTTTGGCACTTCACCACCTGGTATATAATATGCCTGATAAAAAACCATTATTATTTTTCTATGTGTAATATTTTTATGTACAATAAAACTTATTACATATTTTTAAATGTTATTTTGGCCCACAACATTGTTTGTGGTTAGGTGATGTCACCATATGTTTTGTCACCAGTGTATAACTTAATTTAATGATTTTTTGTTAT
The DNA here is from genome assembly GCA_034780395.1 of Vannuccia rotundouncinata. NCBI lineage: Eukaryota > Metazoa > Platyhelminthes > Proseriata > Coelogynoporidae > Vannuccia > Vannuccia rotundouncinata. The sequence continues at coordinate 6,860 of JAUZNC010018249.1, forward strand.
AATCATTTTTAAACTTAATTTTCTAAATGTTTTAGTATTTAGATTCATTTTAAATACATTAGTTATCAAATCTCTCCTCTTATCCATATTTCTTTTGTTTTAAAAATGTGTGCTTCACATCACCCATTTTACAAACTTCACTATTCTGGTAACATTTCTAATTCTATGTAATTTTCTATAGATAAGGTTATTATATTTTTTAACTAAGTTGTATTATTTTTGTTTTGTAAAAGGTTATCATGACTGATACGGAACCATCAACGGATGTACCTGAACATTGTTTGGGAACAACTGGTCCCCTAAGTCTGAACAAACCTTCTGAAAGCGACTTAAAAATTACTAAAGAACTAGAAGCAGCTTTGGCCAGCCTAAATGTCTTTGAATCCGCCGATGAAATGGCTCTCAGGCGCGAATCATTGCTTCAACTTCAAGATGTGTGCAATAATTGGATTCATGACAAGGCAGTTGAAAAGGTAAACAAACTATTAATTTTTCAATAAATACTTGCAACATTTTTAAATTAACATTTTTAAAATTTGTTCTTAGAAATTTCCACCTCATATGGCAAGCAATTATGCTGGAAAGGTTTATACCTTTGGTTCCTATCGCCTTGGTGTTAATACTAGAGGAGCTGATATTGACGCTCTTCTCGTGGTTCCACGATTTATTGAAAGATCAGAGTTTTTTGACGATTTCTTTCAAATTTTAAAAGACAATCCTAATGTTGAAGATTTGCATCCAGTACCGGAAGCATTTGTACCTGTTATGAAAATGTGTTTTTGTGGTGTAGAAGTGAGTTGATATATATATACTATTTATTAGTCACAGTTTTAATTGTTTGAATTTGAAGGCAGTTTTCATGAAAGAAATTAGTTCAGCAAAAAAATTATTACACTTTGCTCATGAATTATATAATGTAAAATTTTATTAATTTTTAGATTGATTTGTTGTTTGCAAAAGTGGATCTTCTTACAATTCCACCCGATTTTGATCTGTGTGAGAAAACTGAACAATTACTGCGTAATATGAGCGATCAGGACGTTCGCAGTGTCAATGGTGTTCGTGTAACTGAGGAGATACTCCGCTTGGTACACAACAAGGAAACCTTTAAGACCAGTCTTAAAGTCATTCGAATGTGGGCGAGAAGACGTGCTCTTTACTCTAATGCGCTGGGATTTTTCGGTGGTGTTACTTGGGCTATTCTTGTCGCTCGGATATGTCAATTGTTCCCAAAGGCGGCACCTTCCGTAATTGTTATTCAATTTTTTAATGTTCTACGACAATGGGAATGGCCCAGACCTATTATGCTGAAAAACACAGAGACTTCCTCCCTTGGCTTCCCAGTATGGGATCCCAGAGTAAGTTAAATAACTAATTTGAAGAATGCATGAGTATTACCGCTTATTTTTTATGTGTTCCATTTAGATAAATATCAGTGATCAATTTCATTTGATGCCTATCCTTACACCAGCATATCCATCTCAGAATTCTACATACAATGTGTCCAATAGTTCCAAAACTGTTATTGTTCGAGAAATTGATAATGGTAATATTTCTTAATTTATTTTCCGTTTTTCTAGTATTTTTTATCATAATTTATTTTCTGAGTTTTTTTTTAAATAATATGTTTTTTGGATTATGTACCGTTTAAAATTCGTAATTTATTATGTATTAGTAAGACTAAGTTTAAAATAGTTTTCTGTTTGAACTTTTATTTTAAGATAAATCACTGAATTATTAATTTATCCTTTATCTCCTTCACTATATTTTTGTAGCTGCTCCGCTAATCAAAGATATTATGACTAAGAAAAAGTCCTGGAGTGCTATTTTTGATGAAGTAAACTTTTTCTGTTATCGTCATTACGTCGTTGTAATGGTAACTGCACCAGAGAAGCAGCAATTCATGGAATTATGTGGCTTGGTTGAGTCTAAAATGCGCATATTGGTGGGTAACTTTGAGCGCTCGCCAATGGTTGAACTTGCCCACGTATTTTGTCAGTCATTTGGAAGAGCTGTGGAAAGTGATCCAGAAAATATCAAAAAATGGTTTATTGGTATGCAATTCCGAAAAATGGCCAATAAGCGACTCAATGTTGACCTAAGTTCAGATATTCATATTTTTGAAAAGTCAATTGGTCGTGGTTTGCACAATGAAAATCTATGCGATTTTGTCACTGTTAAACATGTTAAAAAGTAGGTGTAATTCAACAATTATATTGATAAATTTCATATGTTGTTACTGTTACTCATATTGTTAGACTATAACATTAATGTAACTTTTATTATTTATTTTTTTCATAATTACTGTACTGTTGAATCTGTAGAAGCCAACTGAATGAGTATCTACCTCCAGAGGAAATGGCTAAAGTAATCGCCGTTCAGCCAGTTCGTGTGAATCGTAAGAGGGTATCTGACACGCCCATTGAAACTCTTTGTAATACCTCAGAAAAAAAGGCTTTCATTCATCAAAAGGAAGAGTCATTGGAAACTGGTAATGGAACGATTGAAAATTCCCCAGATGGTGAGACTCCAAATCCTTCCAATCTGGAAAATGACAAGACTCCATCTGGAAGCATCAAAGTCACTCAACAAGATGATAATTCGTCAATCGTTCCTGTTGAAACCCAGACAACGGGCTCACTAAGTCTCAATCAGGTTAAAAAGTAGGTGTAATTCAACAATTATATTGATAAATTTCATAAGTTGTTACTGTTACTCATATTGTTACATTGTAACATTAATGTACCTTTCATTATTACTTTTTTTCATAATTAGTAAGACTAGAAATATTAATAATGTTTTATTTACTGTAATGTTGAATCTGTAGAAGCCAACTGAATGAGTATCTACCTCCAGAGGAAATGGCTAAAGTAATCGCCGTTCAACCAGTTCGTGTGAATCGTAAGAGGGTATCTGACACGTCCATAGAAACTCTTTGTGATACCTCAGAAAAAAAGGCTTTCATTCATCAAAAGGAAGAGTCATTGGAAACTGGTGATGGAACGATTGAAGTTTCCCCAAATGGTGACACTCCAAATCCTTCCAATCTGGAAAATGACAAGACTCCATTTGGAAGCATCAAAGTCACTCAACAAGAGGATAATTCGTCAATCGTTCCTGTTGAAACCCAGACAACGGGCTCACTAAGTCTCAATCAGGTTAATTCTGAAGTTTCCGAGTTCCTATCGCCTCCATCTCCACTTACAACGCATAGTTCTCAAGAACATCTAAACACAGTCTCCTCTTCATCAGAATTCGTCTTTTCTCTTTCAACGTGTTCTTCCACTGTATCTCTTGCAGCAATGGCTGATGAAGCCATTGATTATGGGACGACTCCCGTTGTCTTATCCAATGGATCTGGAGAAAACTCTACCCTCAGTCATTCGCCTAAATGTGTTGTCAATGAATCATCATCTCAGGTAATTTATGTAGTATTGTCTCAATTGCATTATTAAAAATATGTTAAATACTCGTTTAATAATGTCAAACAGTTTTGATATTGTTTTAAGCGAGGAATATGATGGACGTAATTTTAGTTTTTTTATCATTGTTTTGTTCAACATTTATGAATTCCTGTATCTTCGTAATTAACACTTGTAGCCTTAAGAATTTATTTATTGAAATATTATAATCTACTCTTTTAATTAAAAAAATTAATTTTATTTTGTGCTCTAAATTCTTGTATGTTTCTTTTTACAGGTCGACCACTCATCAGAACCACCGACAATTGTGGAAACAACTTGAATATTGTTTACACTTCCTTTGTTATTCTTTCAATGTATATACCACAAAAACTGATCATATTATAATGATTTTTAGGTCGGAAAAAATAATGAATGTTTGTCTGTATGACTCAGTAATAACAAACTCTTATTCAACTTGTAATATATGTCCTATTATTACATTATATACCCTTGTGGAAGCATATTCACACAGTATTATTTTTTTTATCTCATATGAAAAAAAAATGAAGAAAACATGTATATTCTATTACTTTTTTATGTTTGTAAATTTATTTGACAGATATTGATTGAGGAAACGTTTATTTTACAATCCAGCAAATTGCATTGTTGGTTCATTTTGAGTAGCATATTATGTTTAAATTTGGTGTATTTAGAGGTTCGTTAGAATTTAAACACAACGAAATTGTCGATTATATATGTATGTGTATATTTTTGTCAGTGCAATAGCATATTAAGATTGAACAGATCAAGTTTGACTTTGGCAAGAATTTTTTATTGATACTATCGACTGTTCTGCTTATTTAAGAATACATATGTGTTTTTGGTGAAAGAATCTCTTTTATTGTTACATAATATTCCTTTAAAAACTTGAAATTTAACAGCAATTGCATTAAGATTCATGGAATGATTTTTCGTCAGTATAAACTAAAGTTTTATTCAAATATAGCATTTATACTTTCATCAGCTTAACTAACTGTAATTAACTGCATATTTTCGCGATAACTACTTTCCTTTAAAAAAAAAGTTGATTCGGGTTCGATATATTTATTTACAATTATATTTGAATGGAAATAAACTAGCAAAATTTCAGTTGATAGACTTTCAACTTTAACGACACAAAATAATGTTTGTAATTTGTGTGTTTAACTTTAATTATATTTACTCTCAATAATGTGAAATCTTTTTTATTCTTAACTATTTGCATTAAGCTTTTAAAATAAAACAATTTTTAATTTTACCAGATGAAAAACGGCATTTATATAAGTGATATTTCGTATTCTATATAAACAGGTGTGATAATACATTATTTTTATTGATAACACTCTAGTATAATTAAATACAGATTATTTTGTGAAACCGAAATTTAGCTAACTAAGAATAATTATTTAAAAGTAATTCAGTATCAATAAAAAGGGAAGATACAATTAATTTTTAAAAAAATGATATTGAAAGCAATAAAAAACTACTTACGCCGATTTCACACATTGCTCTTTCTCTCACTATAATGTCCCCACCTATATGCTTTTCGTGCGTTTTTTTTGTGATTCTAGATAAAGAAAAAGTTCCATGTATAAAAAGTTTCAGTTAAACCACTAAAAAAACATGAAATTCCTGTTTCTTAAAATTTGTACAAAAAAGCGGTGAGGACGCGATTTTAGCAAGTGAATCTGGAAGAATATAAAAATAATTTCTAAGTTGCCTGTTTCTTTAATTAGAACATAATTTGTGCTTCAATTTTGGAAAAATTCTAAAATAAATTTTATTATTGCCTTGAGTAATATAAAAATTCGCATTTAATAAATTTAAAGGTGTCCTTCATAAAAAAGTATTTTCAAAGACCGTAAAAGTGTTTATACGCTTCGTGACTCTAAACAACTTCGCGACCCCCCCCCCCCTTTATATAAATAACTTTACGCGCTGGTAGATAACCCCAGCGCGTAAATTTTGTAAGGAAAAACATAAATATCTTTTACCATACGGATATTTTAAATAATAGCTTTTAATTTAATATTCCACAATGAATTTATATATAAAAGATATATAACAGATAATAAATTAAAAAAAATTTAATCAAAGAACTGCTCAGTTTTCCCAAAAAAATATATTTGCATATAACGCAACGCGACGCATATACCCCTCCCCCACATTCGTCCGTTACGCAGAAGCAAACAGCTCACTCCCTCCTGTGTAGCGTCATTTCTGAATGACAACAAGTATTTATATATATATATTGGGGGATATGTATATTTTATGTACTTTATGTATATTTATTAAAACATTTTGATAATATTTTAAATTAACGTAATAACAATGAAATAATTTTAAAGGATTATAAATCAGAATTTAAGTAATATATACCATTCAGTTATACAATTTTTATCTTACAAAATTAAACAATATAACTAGAATATACAATTATACATAATGTCTGTCCGATATATTTTGAACGATTTTATCTAATAATTAAAAAGCAATATTTTTAGGATGAATATTGAATATTAAATATCCCTTATAAATATTTCTATTAGTTTTTAATATATAACAAATTTATACGATAAAATTAATATTTCAGACGAATGTAAGTAATGCACTTATTCACTTAATTATATGTAAAAAATCTGTAACATCGTTTGATTTCTACATTTTCATAATCAAAGTTAGTTTTTTAGTCAATTTTTTTTATTAAATCAACTATATGCTGGAGACCAAATATGAATTCTGTCCCCAACATGGAAACGTTTGGACAAACATCAATTCACATTTGGTGAGGTGAATCTTAGGTTTGTCAACCAAATGTGAATCTAAAAATCGTGCTTTACATGTTTTGGCAACCAATCATGAATTCCAACCAATTAAGAATTGGTCATTTGTTTCTTTGGATATAGAGCACAGATAAATTGCAATTTTGAAATTCACATTTGATCAATCAATCCAGTATGCTACACTATCCACCATAATTTTTCCATCAATATTAAATTTGTACAAAAAAACAAGAGTTATTTTGCAGAGTATTAATTTATATAAATAATTATATATAGATAAATCCATATCTGGTTCAACTCTTCAAGTAACTGCCAAGCAAAGTAAAATGCTATTCCTTAAAATCCATAATATAATATAAATACTTCTTACAATACCTGTCTCTACCACCTCTGCTTAGCAAAGTTTAAGTTGCCTTTGTTTGCTTAAAACAGACTATTAATAAGAGGCTCACTGGACTGGTATTAATGCATATGTTGGATGAATTTTACCAATCTGCACTAATTACTAATATTACCAATTTACATATTATTTTTGTGAACTTAACTGCTTTATATTAAATTAAAAATAATAATTCTATTACAAATAATATCTAAAAAATATATATTGTTCTTATTTTTAATAAGTAGAGTATTTCAATTTTTAATGATTTGTCTTAGTGAGGTTATAAAATTTCTTGTTTAAAAATTTCAAACCACTAGACACATTAATAAGAAGGTTAGCATATTTGACACACCAGTAAAAAACACAGTTTTATTTAGAGTAAGTGGCACATTTCAAGATATGCCCACTATCAAAAACAAGCAATTTTGGGATACCCCTTAATAAAAATAGAGACAATATATGAATTTGTTTTATTAAATAATTTTCATATAACTGTTATAAATTCAACTGCTTTATATTGAATTAAAAAAATATTTTTCTATTAAAAATAATAAATAAATTTATTTTTATTTTTATTGTTTTAGTATTTAATATTTTATTATAATATATTAAAGTGCTAGCTTCTTTTTTTAATAAAGGAATAATTATGGCTCTTTTTTCAGAGGTAGGTAATTTACAACAACAAAAGGAAGCATTGGCAATAGCACAGATGACACAAATTAGTTGCTCAGAACAGGATTTAATGACATGAGTAGGTGCAGGATCAAGACTGCAAGATTTTGATTTCATGTGAGAAAGTATTTCTTTCACATCTTTATGTATGAAATTAGGGAAATTCTGGAGTTTTGAAACAGCTGTTGAAACATTTGTTGGGTTATCTGGAGGCATACAAGAAGGCTTAAAGTTAGCTAATAATATTATGATTTACATGTATCAAAACATTGTCAAATTTAATTAATTGACCCTTATAAATCCCTTGAATTTCAAATTTGATAAAGTGGAGAACCATGAATATATATTTTATAGCACACACATTTCACAAATGAAATAATTTCTATATTTATAAATATATTTTTTAACAAATTATAGAAATTTTTTTGAAACCATTCAGTCTACTCTGGCTAAAGCAGACACACTTAATACATATGATTGCACAAAATGAACATTAAATAAAGACACACTTAATCCATACATATGATTGCACAAAATGGACATTAAATAAAGACACACTTAATACATACCTATGATTGCATCTTTTCTCTGTTAAATTGTAACTATAAACTGGACATGCATAAACTGTAGACTGGGCACATTTCTAAGATCCTTGTATTCTTAAATTATTAGTATAATGAAGCATTATTGCACTTAGAAATAACCACTATAGACATTAAATATTTATCATATCATGAGTTGCACAATTTTCTTCCTTTGTTAATAAGTTTTACAGGCATAGTATATTAGTGCATCTATCATAGACTGTGCTATAGGTTAAAATACATGATCAGAATTTTAGATAAAAATTCCTCAAAAATTTAGTAATTCCTTAATACACACACACTATTATATATACATATATACAAAGCTGCTTTTTGACAATTAAACTCTCCAGTAAATACAGAAATCAATTGTGATATATAGTATTTAACTAAAATCTGAAAGCAATTTTTTTATCTTGTGTAAATATTTGAATAAAACATTTTAATTATAAAAATAATTGTTTGAAGTTTACTTAATTCATTTTACAAAAAAATATAGGATAATATTCCTTACAATGTTTATTTTGTTTTTAAAGAGTTATAAAGGAAATAATATATCAGTACATATATTAATGAAAATATTCCTTATAATAAGTATTGATCATTCTATTTGATCAGGGAATACTTATCAAAGTACTTATCAGATACTTAACAAAGTAATACATTAAAATTGTCATAATTTGTATGTGAAATTTGTGATGGTATTTAATCTAAGCATTATTTGTGATTCAGTGGGACTTCAAGTATGTTATTGAAAATGATAACAATTATAGTAACACTATTTTATTTGTTTGTGGTAAATTTAGATAAAAATTAAAGTATTTAGTGATGAATTATGAAACTCTATTATAAATTATCTTTATAAAGGGAATTGAGTTATAGCTCATAATGAATTACAAAACAAGTCTGAACTTGTCTAATATAAGTACAATTATTATTTCAATACATTTTTATATTTCTAACTAAATCTTGAATTTTTTCATTATTGTTAATTGCATGTGTACTCCAATGCAAGTACCATTTTTTCTAAGGACACAAAATTGGTTAATTATATTACATTAGAAATTTCTATCAATATTTATAGAATGATTTTATATCTTTCATAGTAAAATTGATATATGTTGTAAATAATATATTTTTACTTTAAAATGTGCATTTGTGTATTATAAAATAAAAATATTTTGACATTGATTAATAAAAAAGGATTCTTAATGTTCTGTAAAATTATTAACCATCTATTAAAACTATTTTCTGTAATGCTTGTATGACCTACTTCATTTTTGCCATAAAATTGTTCTTTGTAAAATATAAAGCTTTGTATTACATTATACTTGAGTTTTGGTTAATCAATAATATTAAATTGTGCTTAAATGTAATATTCCATGTTATAAGTATTTTTTTAAAAGTAAAATGCAGTGCATAAGGCAGTCATGAAATTCCAAGTTCTCTCCATATTTTCAAGTAAACGTTCCTTTATATATTGTTATTTTTAATAGAGGAATTTATTTAAAATTTCAGTTGTGATGCCAGGTTCTTCAGTGGCACCTAAAACTGATCTTTCTCCTTTAAAAGAGGAGGGTGAAATGGACAATGATATTGAGATGGAGGCTGGTGAGATTGACGAATCAATTAAGGTAGAAGAGAGTAAACCTTCAGAGGCTCCTGTTGAGAAGAAACTCCACCCAATATTAAAGAAGTCATCCAGTTTAGATACCGAGAAGAAACCAGAGAAAAGGAGGTCGCGGTCTAAAGAAAGGAGGAAAGATCGGTTAGTGTCAAAAATAGATTATTGTGTTGTAAAAAAAGTGAACAAAATCTTTGTAGATTATTATTATATAGTTGTGGATCTTTTGGATAATAGTTAAATATCTGTGAGACAAACAAAAGATTTTCAGTCTTAATTAAATTAATATTAGTCAAAAGAAGAGAAATTTGCAAACAAATTAATGAATTGGTAATTTGATTATCAACTAGTTATCAAATGACATCATTATTTCTGTTTGATACCGTTTTTAAAATTTTATTATTTTTAGTTAAAAATAATAAATATTTTAATAACTTAATATACTTCTCTAAAAAAATTATTATCTTTAAATTAAAAAATTAAATCATGTCTATAACGTATCAATATATTTTTAGTTTCAATTTTTGAAATCAAAACAGTGTAAACATATATTTAGAAACATTGTTTTATTGATACTACTAAAGGTTTTTGAGTAATATGATAAAAATTTACAAAAATACCATTTTCGATTTTCTTTATTATGGTTTCAAGACCATAATATAAAAAAAAATGGGTAAAAATGTACTACTAATAATAAAATTATAAAATAATTTATTGTGTAATACTTATATCTAATTTATACTAAAATAATATATACATTTTTAATTAATACTGCAAAATAATAAAATCATAACTTTAGAACTCCGCTTTATAATTTGAAAATCGGTTTCGATTATTTCACAGTCACTGTACCATTGTAGTAATGCTCTAATTTACTTTAGATTTTTTATATAAATTAATTGGCAGATATTTTTCATTCTTTTAGAAGTGGCAAAGAGGAAATTATTGAAAACAGATCTAGAGACCGCGAGCGAGAATCCACCGATAGAAGTGGCAAAAAGCGACGACGAAGTCGTTCCAAAGAGCGAAAAAAGAAGAGAAAGAGGTCAAGGTCACGTGAAAGGAAGAGGTGGGTCATATGATGTGTGATTAGGATTTTTGTTCTTCTTATTCCTTTCAAAGTTACTGATTATACATGAGTAACGAAATAAAATGAAATCTTTTGTTCTGAAATCTGTCATCCAGAGATAAGAACGCCGACCCTAGCGGTAAGAAGTCTCGAAAAACCGATGCAGGTAAAGACGAGGAAAAGACTCCCACGAAGAAGGTTCCTATTTCTCTGGAGGAGTTGATCGCCAAAAAGAAGGCTGATGAGGCTGCATTGACCAAAGTGCGGTTTGATTGTTACTATGCGTAGTTCTATTGCTTCATCTCTAGCTCTATATAATTATTTGCAGCCCAAGTTTTTGACGAAAGAAGAGCGGGCTGCCGAAGCTCTCAAGAAGCGGGAGGAGCAGGTTCGACTACAGCGGGAGAAGACAGAGGAAGAGAAGAAGAAACAAATTCAATTCACTAATCAGGGCAGATCCGGTGAGCCTGAGCTGATCTTACTTAGTTATAAAAGATTTATTATTTACTAGGTAGGTACTATTCACAGGGTTCATACGTTGTCCTCAATTCAATTTTAAAATTTATTTCAAGACTCTAAAAAAGTCTTAAAAGAGTCTTTAAAGGCATGAGAAAGTCTTGAAAAGATACTTGCAAAAACATTGAAAGTCTTGAAAAGTCTTGAATACATACGTATGAACCATGTATCATATCATTTCAACATGTCTCGAGAGACTACGTGAGCACCACGACGCTCATTTAGCCACGATTATTTTTCCGCAATAAAATGATTAAAACAATATAAAAAACGTTCATTGGGAATTTTTAAATCTTCAATTAGATTATAAAATATTTTCGTTCACAATTCTGTTTGTTAAATTTTATAAGTCAGTACTTCATATATTATGTTAATACATCTTGTAAACAAATAAATATTAAATTGGACATAAAGTTAAATTCCAATGAATATTGTATAATTCTTTTTACTGAGGTAAAATATTCGGCCTCTTGTCTAAATGAACACCGAAAGCCTAGTTGAGCGTCCTGGTATTAACGTAGTCCTCGATATGCCTTCTAAAATGCTAAATTATGTTTTTAGAAACTTTACTTGATCCAAATTTTACAATTTATAAGTGTGAAGCTGTTTATTTCTACGAATGGAACATTTCGCTGATCTATTTTGTAATGTTTTTGAAAGAAATATTTAGAAACAATTTAATGGTTGCTTTCAGAGTCCGAATCTCGTTATGACTACGATCGCGGTGGTCGAGACCGATACCATGATCGTGGCCGAGACTATCGTGACCGGGACCGTGACACGCGGAATGGACGTGACACCCGCGATACTGACAGAGGTACCAGGGGGGACAGAGGTGGCGCAGAACGAAGTGCCCCCCAGGCGCCACGGGTCACGGATAAAGTTCGCGAAGAGGAAGCCATCAAGGTGACGCCAATTAGTTTGGCCCAGCGGCTTGCTTTAATGGTCGGAATAATGATCATTTTGAATGTCTCTTTTGGCAGGAGCGTTATCTGGGTCAGAAGAGGCTCACCAAACGGCGCCAACGACGACTCAACGAGCGGAAGTTTGTCTTCGACTGGGACGCGGGGGAGGACACCAGTCAGGACTACAACAAGCTCTACAAGGAGAAGCATCAGATCCACTTCTTCGGCCGGGGCAGTCTTGGCGGGATTGATATCAACGTGAGACAACCGAATGTTGCTCCAACTTGAAGCTGTTTTTTGTAATTTTTTGTTTGTTTGATTTCGATTCCAGCAACAAAAAAAAGATATTGGACGGTTTTATCAGAAACTCCTCGAGGAACGAAGATCGGACACTCAAAATGAACAAGAAGTGTGAGTTTTATGATATGTTGTTCATCTTTACTAGTTTATTAATTATTACGTGGTCCTTCTGTTCAGCAAACGCTTGGAAGTGGTCGCAGTTCGGGAGGCCAAACGCAACTACGACGACCGGCATTGGACGGAGAAGTCTCTCCAGGAGATGTTGGAGCGGGATTGGCGTATCTTCCGCGAGGACTACAATATCGGCACCAAGGGAGGAAATGTGCCGCATCCAATTAGGAAGTGGAGTGAAGCCAACATTACAAAGGAAATACTTGAGATTATTGAAAAGGTGATTGTTTGCTTCCGTATAAATTGTGTTTTTGTAAAAAATCGATAAATAACATCTGAAATCGATAATTGAACATATTGATTAATTATACTCTCTTGAACTAAGAAAAGGTTATCCAAAAGGAATATTATTTCAATTTCTGTTAATGTATACGTTATTTTATATTTTGATTCATATCCCATTTAATGATGCTTCGTAGATTGGGTACAAAGAACCGTCGCCTATCCAGCGTCAAGCCATCCCCATTGGTCTACAGAACCGGGACATTATCGGTGTGGCCGAGACCGGTACCGGTAAGACAGCCGCTTTCCTGATTCCTCTCCTGACATGGATCCAAAAGCTGCCTAAACTAGAACGACTTGAGGTAACAGCTCTTCGTCTATAGTCGTATGATTTCATTTTTTATATAATACTTTGGTTGAGTTGAGAGATTATTAGTAGTATGGAAGGTGGATCTCCATGACACGAAATAAATAAATCTGATTGGTCGCGAGACCCCCCTCCCCCTCGCACCCTTGCTAGTAAAATTATTTTTATTTTGTGAAACAAATTTTCACGGAAAACCACGACATATCTTGAAAATCCGGGATAATTTTGTACTTTCAGGATACTGAACATGGTCCCTACGCAGTCATTATGGCACCTACTCGTGAATTAGCCCAGCAAATCGAAGAGCAAACGGTGAAATTCGGGGGTCCTCTGGGCATTAAAACCGTCTCAATCATCGGAGGTCTCTCTCGTGAAGATCAGGGCTTCAAGCTTCGCCTGGGTGCTGAAATCGTCATTGGCACACCGGGTCGTATGGTGGACGTGCTAGAGAATAGTTACCTGGTCCTCAACCAGTGTACCTACGTTGTCCTCGACGAAGCGGACAAGATGATCGACATGGGCTTCGAGCCTGATATCCAGAAGATTCTCGATTTTCTACCGGTGACTAACGAGAAGCCGGATACGGATGACGCGGAGGATGACACCAAGTTGATGCTCAACTTCGCTACCAAGGAGAAGTACCGTCAGACGGTCATGTTCACGGCGACAATGCCCCCGGCTGTGGAAAGGCTGGCCAGGTCGTATCTCCGGAGACCGGCCATTGTTCACATCAAATCGGCTGGCAAGCCTACTGAGACGGTGGAGCAATCGGTGTTCATGGTTACTGAACAACAAAAGAGGTAGGAAGCTTATTCCTATAAACTATTTATTTTCTGATTCCGTTTAACCATTTTATTGTTGTTTGTTTTTAATCAATCTATATTATTTTATTGTTTTGTTTGGTGATAATTTTTGTGTTTTTTCATATATCAATATATTAAGGTCACATAATGTCTAGACTTTGCTCAATTCTCATTGGTCGAAGCTTATCTAGGTCAATGTCGAGTTTTATCCAGATATACTCCTTCCCTACTACTAATATTTTATTTTTTAAACGCAATATTTAATTATTTTACAAATTGAGAGAGCAGAATTTTCCTGTGAATTGGACACATTATTTCTCTATGATCTACGATATTCTAAAAGTCTTGACCTTTTCTAGACAAATGCGTTTGACCCATTTTCCTAGACTAATGCCTTGCCTTCGGGGATAGCTCTGTTCTGTGTGTTCATTCCACTTTAAAAATTTCCCTAACAACAGAGTTAAGCTACTGGAGATCCTCAACGCTGGCATCGACCCACCAATCATCATCTTCGTCAACCAGAAGAAGGGTGCCGACGTGCTGGCTCGCGGTATTGAGAAGATGGGCTTCAACACCGTCACCCTTCACGGTGGCAAGGGACAGGAACAGCGAGAGTACGCTCTGGCCAGTCTGAAGAAGGGGGAGAAGGATATTCTGGTGGCTACAGATGTGGCCGGGCGAGGTATTGATATCAAGGATGTCTCCCTCGTTCTCAACTACGATATGGCCAAGAATATTGAAGGTATTATCGCTAATTTAATTCTAATGGAGAATAAATAATTAGTGTCTAATGAATAGTGTGTGACTAATTTCTAGTTTGTATTTTCTATCCCGCACAGATTACACCCATCGCATCGGTCGAACTGGTCGCGCTGGGAAGACAGGGGCTGCCATCTCATTCCTCACTAACGAGGATTCGGCCGTGTTCTTCGACCTCAAGAACGCTCTCACAGAGTCCCCAGTCTCCACATGCCCCGCGGAACTCGCGAACCACCCAGAGGCACAAGTCAAACCGGGAGCTTATGTTGGTAAAAAGCGGCGTCATGAAGAAACAGTTTTTGTCAATTAATCGCTTTTTGATAACTGCATTCCCTTGTAAATGTATATAATATAGAATCATTGACTCAACCATCATTTTTATTTTGGAAACTTATAGATTATGTTAAGTTGTTGGATTTAGTCTAAATTGTGTTGTTTCAAAATAAATTTTCGCTATATTTGCATATTTTTTCATTGCTTCTTTCAAATTTCTACCCAGCGTTAAGGCAAAAAACTTCAATTTGATTACTTAATTTGAGATTATAGGCAGATTAGTGCAATGTCTATGGTTTCTTTAATATTTTCAAATATAGATTGGTGTATGTTTTAATTCATAAAGGAGTTTGTTTGCTTCTGTTGATCACACGAACGAACTGTCCTGTTATTATCGGGTGTTAAGAATTTTCAAATAACATGCCTCATTGGAAAATGAATGTTGGCACTGAACAATATTTTAATCTGACACTTTCGATTTTAGGTTTCAAAAATGATAACATACATTCCAATTATTTGTCATATGAACAACACTAAAAAAAGTACCAAATAAATTCAAGAGGCGGATAAAATGATTTTTTTAATAGTGCTCATATTTAAATATAGAATGCAATAAAAAACTAATAAAACTAATTAATTATATGTAGTTTTTATTAGTGGTGTATTTTATCAAGGGTGTTTCTGTATTGTATTTAGTTCTGACTCCACCTTATTAGATTTGGTCAAATTATAGAAAGGTTTATTTTTACATTTTAATGTTTTCTAAATTTATCTGTTATTAGTTCTTGCATCTAATACTTTAATATACGAAATAAGGTTTTACTGTAAATCATATCGCAATAATTTCCATAAATGAAACAAAAATTTGATACATCCCTAAAATCGAATGGCTTAGACTTTAGTCAATGAATGATAATTTAGCTCAAAACATTACTGATTACAAATATGCAGCTCCAAAAATATTTTGTTTGGATCTAATCAAGATGGCGGATAATATGGCCACCAAACAAGAATATTGCGAATAATTTTTTTTAATGTAAAATAAAATTACAATATATATTAATAAATTATAGGCATTGGATGAAATCTATAATTAATCAAAATTAAGACATTAATTGTGGGCATTATGTACAAAGCAATTAGAACTAAAAATTTCCTCTCTATACAATAATAGTACAAAATAGTAGATCATAGAAATAGACAAAAATGTTCAATATATTTAACAAAATAGTGCAATTTTAGAGTTAGTATGGGATATGTCAATGTTACAAAGCACTATTGAATCAATTATTCAGATAATTATATAGCTCATAAATTTGTGGTAATTATTTATTTAACGCTTGATAATAGTTTAATTGACTATTGTTTAATAAACATACCTGTGGTTGTGGGAATATCTATTTGTTGATATGTGTTTACAAGTGTTGGGAAGGTTACATATAAAAATCAGCGGTGATGTTAATGACTATAATATAGGTTTAATACCAATAATAGATTCCTATTTCAGAAACAGATTATGGAATGAAGTAGATACAATTCAAAGGGTTAAAATGATCAACAAATTTGTAAAAAATATAGTTTTTTGCTTGCTGAGTAAGTACTTATCCTGTTATTTGATTAATATGTATTGAAGTCATTATAAATTATTAGATATAAAATTACACAGCAACTGAAAATAAAGCACACAATCAATATTCAATTAAAAATATTTAAAAAACAAATTTTTAATAAATGCTTCGCCACAATTTTCAGTTACTACGGAAACAACAAATGGTCAGGTACCGATTCTTCTCTCTTTCAAACAACCGGCTTATCAAAGTGGAGTATGGGATGGACATGTTGCTCAAAATGCAGTTGACGGAAGTCTAGGTGAGAACTAAATAGATTTATAAAACCGTTTTTTTTATATGCAAATGAATTAGTTATATTATTAATATAATATCCATATATTATAGATTTTTTCTAATAAATTTTTGTTGTAAACGGAGGAATTTAGTAATAATTCAGTAAAAAATATCAATAAATTATTAATTGCATTATTTAAAGTATTACATTATTGCATTACTATTTAATTAAATAATTGTATTTGTCATAACTTTATCTGTTCTCTCCAACATGATTAATTTATAAAATTGTTTAATATTAATAAACATTTAAAAAATTTTCGCATTCATGATAGCTACATTTAAAGATTCATTTTACAATTTTTAAACTGAATTGCGTTAAATAAGGTTATAGTTGGTTTGTGTAGATTTTCCTTTTTAGTATAAATTCCATAATCACTTAAATTTTATAAAATGCTACATCATGATCACAGAATTAATGTTCATTATCAATGAAAAAATAAAAGAAATGAATAGTGCAATTATCTTCAGATCATTATAACCAAGCACTATTGATATAGATTCGTCCAATTCGTCTCTTATTTTATCTATGTAAACTTTTATTTACAGAACTGGCATTTATTCAGCCATATCATACTAACTGCAATAACACAACATAGTTTATTGAATGGTTGATTATAATAGACAATGCTTTCCATAATTCGTGAGACTTCACATTTTGAGGCACAATTCACACCTCAAATCAAAATTAACGCGAACTGACAATAATTCGCCATTATTGATTTAATTTAAATTTTCACATCCCAATTGTTTGTCTGTTCTTATCCTATCTGTATTAATACCATCAACGTATTATTTTTATATTCTTTTAAAGTAGTCAGAAAATTCAGGGGCAGTTATCTCAAATTAAAAAAATTTAGAAATGACAAATGTCAAATATTTTAAATCCAATATTAAATCAGTCCCTCCAACAATTTAATCAATAACTTAACATATCAATCAATTAATAGCCTAGTGGTTAGGACGTCTGCCTTGCAAGCCGTAGGTCGACGGTTCGAGCCTTTCGTGATCCTTTTTTTGCGGCTGGACAATACTCTACTATTAGAGGGATGAGCGACATGGAAGAAGAATTTAGAGAATTTTAATAGCAATTTCTATTTATCAATTGTTTTATTCCTTTTTTTAGAAAACATAATGCACACTACACTTGGCTCACCTGGTCAAACGTATGTATGGTGGGCAGTCAAATTGCCAGATTCATGTCTCGTTACAACAATTAAAATTTGGAACAAACAAGGTGGACATTGTAAGAAAAATGTCTGTCTATTTTTAGAATTTGAATAAATTATATCAACACACTTTTCAAGCATACACGTTTATATATCATATATTACATTTAAAACATGTTACATTTTAGCGTATCGAATAAAAGACCTCACCGTGAACATTGCTGGAATGCTCACCTTCAATGGAACTTACATAACATCTCCATTCAGCTGCTTGAAACAAGTCGCTTACTTTCCGGAACAGTTTATAGAAACTCAAATAAATTTATCTGCGCCAATCGTGAGTCAACTACACAATTTATTTATGGACATTGATGTATTTCAATTCAAGGATTATATTGCAACTTCATTTTGTTTATGTTGAAATTGAAAAATAAACATACAAACAAGATATATTTAACTTTTATATTACTCCTCATTTCAGTTGGGAAACTATGTCGTTCTGAAGAAACCAACAGAATCTGGACATTTACATGTATATGAAGTTGAAGTTTGGGGATATCCAGGAAACATGACTCTACCTAATGATGGTTCTATTTCGTGTAAGTTTATGAAAACATTATGAAATTTTATTAAAATTTAACAAAGATATTATACATAATTGTTTAAAACTCGTTAATTAATCTTATACCATAATTTCTAAACATTAAATATAGGCTTTCCTGAACAAATATCCTCATAACGTCAATTAAATTTCCCTGCCTTTTTTATCTCTAGCAGATTACATAGGTAGTCGAAGCAAATTTCTGTATCCCTACCTATTTTAAGGTGTAATTGGGTACACCAAATGTCCGTGTAGTGAAAATAACAAATCCAAATGATATTTCTAATGTCCGAATTATTTTAACTCACCAAAACTATTTTCTATGCTACACTTATCTCTCGAATTGTATATTACCAGTTCCTACTTTCCACCCCTTATACTACTACATTGTCCTAAATCTTACTATTCTATAAAATAACCATAGTTGCTTATATTGATTAAAAGTAAACTCTTTCATCCCATACTAACCAAATATCCTCATAACGATCATCCCCCGGACCCCTTCCCATTGAACAATTTATTTACAATTATCAAATTATGCTGTACCTAGTTTTTTTATTACGGTACATTTTTTCGTTTAAGAGATAAACACATTACTATTATTATAATATATTATATAATATAATTAATTGCAATATATTTTTACAGTAGTAGGTGATGAGTAGGTTTCAACCAATTCGTCTTCTGATTGGTCGAGAGATTCACGTGACCTATCTGGCTTCTGA
>JAUZNC010018260.1:0-26128 GCA_034780395.1 Vannuccia rotundouncinata
TATTATATTATATTATAGTATATTATATTATATTATATTATATTATATTATACAGGGTGAATTTTAAGTAACGCCCGATTTTTAATAAAAATGATTTATAGAATAAGAGAATTTTTATAAACATAATGAGTTATAACAGAATAAACAAAGTACAATATTTAGTTTATTAATACAGCAGAATCATGTCTTATGGCGGATTTTTAAAGGGCCTCATCCTTCAAAATGCCCCAATTAAAAAAATTGGAGGTTATTTAGATGGAACCTGGTTTGGCTTGAAGCTAGCTCAGAATTTAGATAGTCGACAACTTGCAGGCAACGACTTGTAGGCAACGCTATACTTTATCTTCTCGACCAAGTTCTGTAACCGTGAGCGTTAAAATCGGGCGTTACTTAAAATTCACCCTGTATATGTTAATATTCCAAAGTCGGTTACATATATAATTGATTATAACTTAAGGCGATTTGGGTCTTGATCATATTGCCTTTAGTTTTTCGAATTTTAATTTAATTGTATTAATTGTATTAATTGCATATTAATTATTGCATATGTAAGGTAATTAAAAAAAATATTAATACGGCGTTTTGATACAGGGTTGGACGGAGAATAAATTAAAAAGGCAAACATTTTTTAAAAGGAACGATCGCAATCAATAGCACATTATGTCCAACACATTTACAACATTTATAGGTTTATATATACCAACAGCAAAATAATTTTAAAAAAAGGAAAATTAAATTAACTAGGTAGATCAACTATTGAGTATTATAAAAATATTTGCAATCAATATAATTTTTCTAAAATAGAATTAATTACTATTATATTTATATATATATATATTAATAATAATTAATTAAGAATTTATAGATATTTTATTGTTATGTTTCTATACATAATTGAGTTACAAACTTAGATAAAGAATATAATAAAATTTCGAAATACTGAAGGCCATGATAAAATTCCAAATCGAATTATTATATTATGATTGTAACAGACTTTGAGACTAACTTTTTTATTGAGTGCAGTTTACAGTTTGGTTGTTAGTCTGTAGTTATTAATTCTATTTTACAAAAAAATATATTTATTGTAAATATTTTTGTAATACTCAATAGTTGACCTACCTTGTTAATTTATTTTTTCATTAAATAAATTATTTTTCTGTTGGTATATTATAAAAGTTTTAAATGTGTTTAAATAGCCCTAAATCTTTATAACTCAAATCCATGGCAGTTTCTAATTATGTGAAATCATAAAATACTGTAGATTTTAATAAAATAATATTTGAAGACCATTAAATAACAAATTAGTATATATTAAACAAAAAGTACAATTGTTACTTATTAATATATTTATTCTTCGATTAATACTATTGAAATTGATTCAGAATTTACAAGTTGGAAAATATTGGTGTACCCACTGTAACAGATAAGGAGCCAGTTTTTTTAAATAAAAGTTATTCGAATGTGTATATATGTATACCGATAATAAAATACTATTATTCTATAACTACTATATAAAAAACCACAAATTCAATATTTTTAATATATGTATTGTCGATTATGTATAGGTACAAATGTAATATATTTATTTAAATATATTTGTTAAATGAAGTTGTGGAACTTCATGTATTTTGCAGGGCATTTAGTAATAATGTCTTATAACGGTTACTATCAATGTTGGATAAAAGTGGATCAATTTTTGACATATATTATTGCATAATAATTTAGGTTAATAATTTATAATATTTTGATATTTAAAAAAATCGACTCCGTTATCTCAATACTTTTTAAGACCCTTTGTTAGACTTATAAAAAAAAAATCATTATAATGAATATAATTTAAATTTAACAACAATGAATTATAACATCAAAAGTGTGTGAATGTGAACATTAATATTTAATGCAATAGCATGCTACTGAAATAGACAATAAGTAGTATATAATATTTACATTAAAAAAAAAAAGTTTTTTTGGTATAGCAGCATATTTTAGGATCAAAAATACTAACTAAGTCGACTAATAAGTGTGGATCTAATAACAGGTTCTATAATTGCATGCACTCTATAGTAAAATGTACAGCTGTTTACAATAGTCAATTGTTTTAATATGTTACAAAGTTACTAGTTCATTTTGTCATTACTGTTGTTGTTATGGTAATCTTGGGCTGACGTCAACGTATACTGTGGTGATGTAAGCATGGATGCCATTGTGGCCATATATTGCGCCCACGAGGACGAGGCAGATTCCAGACCAGAGTAGGGCAGTAGTGAGAGGGGACTCAAGGTTGGTGGGAAATTCAACCGTCCACCACTCAAGGCCGCGAGTTGGTTAAAGAGGAGGTATTGTTCAGCGTTGGTTGGCTGGAAAGGTTGAATGACGTCTGCAGGACAGCTTAGTGGGGTCGTCATGGCTAGTTTACCTGCTCGGTCATTAACGGGATCATTAGCGGAGGGCTTCATTTGGGAGTAGGACTCTCCGAGATAATTTTTCTTGCCCGATTGACAACTTAAAAGTGCCTCAACAGAATCTCTGAAATAATAAATCATTACTCAATATTTAATTTGATTAACGTGGCAACCACTTCTTCATTATAATATAACTTTTAATTGAATAAACTTTGTATTAAATTGTTGATTGCAATATACTGTTTTATAATACAAGTAAAATATTAAAAGCGCAATTTATCATGTCAGGGTTTGTACGGAATTTTAAAAAGCAATATAAAGACTTTTCCAGTACACAATGAGAAAATCCAGCACTTTCCTAGGTTGCAAAAACACGAATATGTTATGATAAAGGCGAATATTTAAATAGTACACTAAAGCACAAACACAAAATGTAAATCTACAACGAATATTAAAGGTGATGTAAAAGGTGATGAAAAGTGATGAAAAAATTGCTCTATATATATATTATGACATGTGTGATTAAGTTACTGAAATTTGGAATGTAAAATGTAGAACGAATATTAAACAAAAAATATAATTGTTCCATTTAGTTCTGGACCATAAAACTGATTATATAACTTATTCCAAACACGTGGAATGGATTTTTGCAATTCCAAGAAGTTAGAACAAACCATGTCATTTGAATATCGTCTGAACAAAATTTTAAATAAGAAACTTAGAAAAAAAGACAGATATATTTATAACATTTTCATTTTGTAGCTCTATGGGGCGAGATCAGTAGAGAAAAGTTGATACCGATAATATAAGCAGGAAATTATATCTTTTGAGATATCATCATACATAATGCCTATAGTTAAGGTGTGGTCGATGATTTACATGACTCAGCAACAGTTGAACCGAAACAATTTCAACATCCCAATGCGACCAAATGTAAACATAAAACAAGACTTGATCCATTGAACAGAAGCCAGAAGCAAGGGGTAGTACGCAGGCAATATTTAGTAAATCAAATATTTCATTTTCTCTTTTATTCAATAAGCAAAGTAACCACTACATGTTTATTTCACGACTATGTATATAGTCGGTCCATCGCGCGTCAAGTACCTATTCCTCATAAGTGTCACTCCAAAATGTCCAGCTATAGTCCCTATATATATATTCGGTTCCCTAGCTCTTATCAACTAGCGGCAGGAACAAGACACCAAGCAAAGAGATAACAGGTGTCATAGAAGCGCGGCCACCAGTCATCAGCAACAAACAGTTCGCCCAAGAATATATATATACAATAAATAATATTAATTATTTGATAGAGTTCTCGTGCACAGTGGGCAGTTCTATATACAAACGTTGGGTGTTCCTAATTAGTACTTTGGGTGTCACATACAATTAGCCATTTATGATAGGGAAGGACACTTTGTTGGCATATATATCATTCAGTGCAATTATAAACGCCAGAAATTTATACTTTCAATATCGCAGTTGGCAAGGTACACTTTTTGGCAAGTGAAAATAATTATATAACGAAGTCTTCACAGCAGGGCTGATTAAAAAAATACATGAATTAGTTGCGATATATGTTCGCATATATTTAGATAAAAGCAATTCAGAGTCATTATTTCAAATTAATTAATTAGTATCTACATTTCAAAGAGAGTGGTAAATGTCAGATACAATGCCCATTAAGTTAATCGGTTGGCAAAATGACTCTATAATTTTTAATATAAACATATTCAGTAATTAAATCTTTTGGGGGGTATTAATGCATATACACAGTTAACTAATTACTTTGGGTTAAAAAGTACAGCACGATATTTAATAAAATACGATTCCTCTTTCAAAATGTATATATATATAATAAAATTTTTCATGTTTGTTCTCGTTTCTTTGATATAAAATCATTCTTATTTTATATGTATCAGTAAGCGATACCCATAAAACCTTCCACCTTGTACCAGCTCATAGCGTGAGAAGTTGATAATATAGTCATGCACTAACAATGGCCCGATGAATAAAGTCGGTATAATAAATATTTAGAAAACCTCGATGATCGCTATAAATGACATATAGTGCTTGTTGAGGTTATCCATAAATTAAATATTTTCAAAAGAAAAAATGTTATGAAAATCTATGAATTCGAAAGTTAATTAATGACAAATTCAATAAAAGTACACAACTGATTTTCGTGGCTTAAATATACTGCAATTGATGCAATATTCCGTACTAAATTTCGTATTTTTTACACCTTTTGAATTCATTTCCATAAAACAATTGTTTTTTCTCCACAAAAACACGAACTATAAAATAGACATCTTTATTAGAAGGTTAAAAAGACATAAAAAGTCATCAAAGGCCATAAAAATTATTAAAACATAACCCAAACCGTATAGCCACACATATTTAGGCTAAAAATTATTCCATAATGTCAGTTTAACTGTATAATCACATACATCAAAACTATAGCACTAAGTTGCTAACATCACACAAAACGGCGTCAACTGTAAATAATAGCCAACACAAGTCGTCCTCTTGTGTATGTAGCAATCTTGCAATCAGTCAACCACTGTAAAGAAGTAGTCCAACAACTATAGCAAGTCATTACGTTTTTTCTACAAAACATTTCGTCAAATACCCCTTCCACCATACACCATCTCTTCTCTCTGTACACACATCGAACTGTCTCTTGTCGCTAGGGTCTCATCCATCAGAGGAGGAAGACCCAGTGCCCGGGAGGACAGATAAGGTAAATCCATTTGTGTAGAGTTAATTGCCAGCTAAACTCTCTGGCTACATCTTACTGGGACTTGTCAACGGGTTATCGCCCACCTTGTATATACAAAACTGGGCGTTAAATCGGATTAATAGAAGAATAACCACCGGCTCCCAAGTCCGTAAAAAACAGTCAGAGCCTCTGAGAAAGGGCCGAAAGAATTTTGTTTAAGTTGAAGTGCGCGGGAGGTATCCTAGTCCTGGGAATATGCATATGTCCCGCTTATCGAAATGCTTATTAGCCTACTTCAGAGATTACCATAACCCTTATTATCCGATAATATATCTCTCCCTTTTTTTGAAAGTCGTCCAGTATATAGTGTCTGTAGCGTTTGGGATCGAGGACTATAGTTGATAATACATACACTCTCATACGTTAGCATGGTCCGGTTCTCTCTCTGAGGACAGACGAGAAGACTGGGAATGTGGCTGCTGAAAGTGGTCCGTTTTATCGCTAAACTGTTTGTCAGAATTTACAAATGTTGATGTCAACCGCGATTAAGAGGCACCATTAACTCTAGCCATATTATAAACCAACCGAGGCAATAAACTAGCCAAGGGTAAAAATTTAAATACCTTCGATTATGTTACGTGAAATAATTAGTCAAAATTGTTTTGGTAAGTTATACAATTTTAACTATACACTTAATAAACATGTATTAGTAATTACGTTGAAATAAGAAAGTGTGACTTGAAAATAATTTTGTTTATACAAAAGAGTGAAGAGGAAATTTCAAATTGCGCATTGGGATATTTAAACTCACGATAATTCAGAAATATTTTGACTGAAAAAAATTTCATGTAAATCACAAAATCGTAAAATTTACACAAACTGAATTTTACTATCGTATAATATACAATCAATAATATAATTTTAGTATTTTTAACAATACCCAGTTAAGTTAACAAATAGTAGAATTTATATAATATATATTCAATTCATATTAATATCATACAAAGTTCCAAAACAACCGCCTTACCTTTCAAAATCGGAAAGTCGGGATGAGTCTCTGAAACCTTTGGCGAATGGGTTACAGTCAATCTTCAATTTTGTGATCTAAAAACAAAACACATTTTAAACGTCAACATTTAACGCATTAGAATATAAATATAAATGATCACGAATAAGTGTGATTTATTATTTAGCAATATAAAAACATGTTTTAGAAAAGTTATGTTGCCTCTCCAATAAACACCAGAATAGTAAAACAATTGATGTAGTTCTAATCTTGAGGACTCACCAGTTGATTCTGATAGGCCGTCACAGCGATGAAGGAAGTCTCAGACAAGACAAATGTTTTGATCTGATCTGGTTTGAAAGCTTTGAGTGGATCTTCACTGCAATTATTGAAGGCGGCAGTATTTGAACTTTGTATAAGATGTACACGTGGTTGGTACTTGTGCATCGAGTTCAGGATAATCTGAAACAAGTTATACAAAACATACATTATTGAGTTTTCGAGGTTTTCAATAACTTTAAAGGTAATATAATGGAAAATTGAGATCTTTTATAAAATAGCTTTTAATATTTACGATTTGTTTTAAAGTATGATCAATCAAATGTAATTTAAAGAATAGGTCTAATTATCTGAAGTGTATATGCGCTCACATATCCATGTTTATCAACAGGATTGTTGGTCAACTTGACTCTGTCAAAGGGAACTGTTTGTCGCATCAGCTGTTCTCCAGTCCAACAGGAGTCTGGATGAAGCAAAACACGCGTGTGAGGGGTCCTCTCAGCCTTCCCAGCCACCAGCCAACTTGACCGGTGGTAGGCGTAACGGTAGCGCCGCTGGTCAACGGGGACAATGTCCAGGGCGAGGAGATACTGGGCCGTCGGATCGAGTCCACTGAAGGACACACGGACCACCGGGAACATGCGTCTAATTGTGGAGGAGAGAGATAGGTAATATGGAATGTTATAAGACTTTATAATATGTCCTGAGAAAAAAATTATTTCACTATATGTGATAATAATTAATTTAGGTTTCTATTTTTAAGATTTAAAAACAGATAATAGTAGTATAATTGTCAATTATTTGAATATGACTCATTACTATTTTATTAGGTATGCATAAAAAAGTTAATTTCACAAATCAATACATGACAAAAAGAAAAACCGAAAAATAATTTTAGAAAACAGAATACCCAGATTAAGTATGACCTTATATTATAAGTTCACTTGACAATGAAATGACGAGTAGTGGACTAACAAAATGTTTCCTAATTCGAAATTATTAATTAATTTCATGTTAAATTCCTTTTTAAAACCAATTATTGGTCCTTTATCTCTTTAATTCTAATATATTGCAAATCAATAAAGTTTCCATTCTATCGGGTAAGATGATTTATCCCCAAAACCATGTCTTTTTTAGTTATGCTTGTAATTAATTTCTAAATATGTATAAAATTTTAAACGGAGTTCAATGTATTTAAAATAATGTCCATACGAGTTGCTACTTTTTACTATTAAGTTATACCTAAAGTAATTATACACAGCAGCACTTTTTATTCCAGAAATTTTATTACAAAACCCACTTAATGATGCGAGAATTTAATATTTTTTTTTGTTTCACAGGACGAATAGAATAATTGTTACATATCTATTAATTATACCCAGATCTACGGATGTATATAAGACTAATTTAATTCACCTCGGTTGAATAATTATTGATAGTTATATCAATAGTGTATGTATATAGAGATTCTCACCTTCCCGACTTTGTAATGATCATTTCTGTGCCCAATTCATTGAACTTGTTCCAAAGTTCCTGGCCTTCTAAGCGACACTCAATACGGTCCATCGGGTTATGGGAGAGGGCAGGCACTGTACTCGGAGATACGCGACATCGTTTACCAGCCTTTATTGATCCTGTATCATCCTCATTGTCGTTGGAATCTATTGGAAGGTTGAACATGAATTTACTAATTTAGTGATTCATGAAATGTCGGAGTGCAAAAATCAGTTTTTAAAAAAATATATATATAAAAAAAATATTTGCGTTTTAAATGAAAGACCCTTTTAAAAATGTAAGACTTGAAAAATTAAAGGTATACCATTTTAATTTCATACAGTGGTTTATAGTTCCTATACATATACGCCAGGATATAAAACTGTAAAAATGAGCTATATATTATTAATCAATTAATTGAGTTTTAATTTGTAGTTTTATAGATTGTGTATATACCTATAGTATAATAAAGGAATTATTAACCTATACAATAAAGCTGTGATTATTATTTATTTATTATTGAAGGTTGTAAGGTAAATTAAAATTAGTAAATTTAAAACGAGACCACTTATAAGACATCTGGAAAAAATCGAAAATTACAAATTAAAATATATAGTTGTGTACAATTTATTGGTGAACAGCTAAATAAAACGTATAGAAAAGAATGACAGTTTTATATGTTTCTTTTGTTGTCAGGAATCATATCAGTGTCCTTATTTAAGTTAGGAACCCAGATTTAGGTATACCGCCTAATCAGTAATAAACCACCAACCGATGAATTAAAGGTCAGACGTACCACTGAAGTTCTGTGTCTCCATGCGTACATCGACTATATATACATAGAAGACAAATTTCTTCTGCATTCAAGCGAGTACAATGCTATAATATAATGTTAATTGACTTTGCAGTGTGAAGTATATAATGACAAGCTTATAGAAAAGTTTAAGTGTCGCATCCATTGAAGTCACAATTTAAAAGATATATCAAAAGATGATTTCACAAAAGCCGAATGTGGCATGCACGTCAACAACTTCTAAATTCTATATTATCTTTTTTTGGTATAAATATGAATAGTTATTATCACATAGATGAAAAAAAGTTATATTTGTGAAATGAATATTAAAATTAGGTATATATGATATAATAATTGTTTTAAAAATAATTTTCGAATAATTTTATAATTTTGAATAAGTATATTATTTGTATTAACTCTTTTGACCAGATAAATTAGGGAGAGAATATCATTTCACAACAATATTGTTATACTTATTATAGATGTTATATTACTTTTATAAAAGTTGACAACTGTATATTAAGTTAAAAAATAATTATAAAAATAGTGAAATTGTTAATCTTTTTTTTGAAAAGGTGAAAAATTGTGGTAATAATTTTAATAATATATTTAAAAAAAAAAATATTTATTAAATATATATATAAAAAAATAGTGTCAAAATAAATTGTTAAAACTACGCATATACCTTCTGTCGATATAATTTAATATTTTCCATTTTTTTAATGAATTTTAAATCTCTATAATTATTTTAATTATCATCAAAGTATTTTAATTATTTATTAATATTCATATTTTTAAAATAGAACTTCAAAAAAATATAATACTCGTTTTCAATTCTATTATCCATTTAAAAAAATGATAAATAGTATATATTTTAAAGCAGCATTCTGATAAATAATAAAGTTCATGTAACAATTATTAATTTGCCTCTATAATATTAAAATTGAAAAATACAATGAAATATTATAAATTTATTTGAGTTTAAAAGTTAAAACAAATTTAATTTGAAATTTCTTATCTGTTAATAATTTCTATACAATTTTTATCAAGAAATATGATAAGAATTAAAAGGACCGAAACAAAACAATTAAACATTAAGAAAATGATCAATTATATAACTCACTGAGAATGGAGACAATTGGTGATGTGTTAACATCATTAGATTTGACCAACGCGGATCCAGATCGCTTCCGAGATATTAGTGAGTCGATAGAAAAAGCCGAAGCTTTCAACGACATGGGAGAGGTCTTCATTGAAGAACTGCTTGTTGAGTAAACATCCAGATCATCGCTGGATTTCGAAGAATCGTCCTTGCCATCCAGAGGCGGAGATTCCGGAATTGGGAGTAGGAGAGGAGAAGTAACAGACATTTTTGACAGAACTGAATGTTGTGCAATAATTCAACCGGGTTGGTAGTGCGAATTTTTTAAATGATTTTTTCTAAGCTGCATAGATGTATAAGAAGACGGCGTAGGTTGACCTGCAGAGTGTTTGGATTATCTGAAACCGCTGATGATTGGCCCGCAGTTTTATCTGGCGACGGTGTGTCTAGCAAAGTGTGCGATTGGCTTCACCGTTACTCTTGGCGTGGCGGTGTAAATTGCGGGAGTTACAGATGACGACCGACAATGAATACTGGTTACATTTTTTCCGCGATCCGATATTGCAGTACTTATATATGATAATATACGTGTGAAATGCTCAAGTTAAGCGCAAAGGCAATAATTTTTGAATTAAAATAACATCAAATGGGCAAATGTGTCTTGGCCTCACTTTGTAGTGTGTGCTCGCAATTCACTTGAGTATCTGCTTTGAGTACAGTGCAGACCTGCGTGGTAAGGTCGGAAGCATTAGATCACAATTTTATTGTCGATAAAGTCTGGCTTTATGGATTTAGGCGTGTCCTCGGTGGATCTAATTCAGGACATCTAGCCACCCTGAATAGCCAATTATACGTGCTTATATAGGTCTAGGTTTTACGGATTTCCAGCTCAAAAGACACACACAGACAAACTGGCGGCAGCTCCATAGAGTCTTGCTTTGTGCTCCGACCCC
Organism: Vannuccia rotundouncinata; assembly: GCA_034780395.1. Lineage (NCBI taxonomy): Eukaryota > Metazoa > Platyhelminthes > Proseriata > Coelogynoporidae > Vannuccia > Vannuccia rotundouncinata. The sequence continues at coordinate 10,752 of JAUZNC010018260.1, forward strand.
ATGAGATCCGCTGATTTACGAGATGGAATAATGGAGTGAACAAATTCTATCTTTTCAATCAAGCGTTGATTACCTGGTGGAATCTCCTTCAACCGTTACATATAGTGTACCTCATTTACGAGATAGAATAAGGAGGCATGCATGCGGTGACTACCTTAGAGTATCCGCTACCACCCTCACCGTATTCAACATCATTATAGCATCATAATCGTCTTCTTATTCCGATTATGCGACTAGACAAAACAAGAAGCCTTCGCGTTTTGAGTATACAATTATAGGTACATGTCTCGCCGATTTCTCAACTATAATATAGCTCTCTGCTCAGAAGTTATTTTATGGATAACTTTTAACACCTGACAAGACCGAGACCGCCTTTGATGTTTGCCGCTAGGTGGGGAGTGGAACTGAACACGTGACTAAGTACAATTACGGTGTACGGGCACCGCGCTTTATTATAACTGACCTTAATTTGAGCAAGCTGGTAGGAGGAGTTTAATTGGAAACTGACTAAAAATAATGCACTATATATAGTTGGACATATTATATATTATGTATACCAAATGCATAGCTTTCATAATATGTGCATTATAAAATGCGACAATAAATGTAGAAATTTCTTTGAAATTGACTGTAAATCGTCTTCAATCCTAAGTAATTTAATAGATTATAGATATATATTATATATGTGCTGTCAGAAAAAGTACTCTTCAAAATATATTAAAATGTAGATAGGTTGTTTATTATTTACTGCGTGCGCACTATATATGTTGTGTAAACTATATAACGAGCTGTATGAACAGACGTCAATTAATGTCAAAATCAAAAGAAATCGGCGTGAATTCAAATTATCAGGATCGTATAAAAACGATTATAGTTTAGTTTTATTTGAAGTCAAGATATTATTGAAATATATTAATACTTATAAAATATAATAATAAAAAAATAAGTTTGAAGTGTATATAGAAAAAAATTGCTTATAATATTTTAATTTTGAAAATATTTGTAATTTATAAAATTAGCAAAATTTTCGATGTTTCAAAAATAATAAAAGCTTGTCATTTGAAATATTGCGGTGGTATTAATTAACCCTATCCATACTGGGCTATTTAACGCAGCCAGGTACCGGGGGGGCTGATTCGCCCCCCCCCCCCTATTGAAATCTACTTTAGCAGTGAACTATAGTGATGAAATTTAGCACCTAGTTAAATCAATATGATATACAGATGACTTTTCAAAAAAATAAAAATTTAATGAAAAAATAAAAAAGTTACAGCTATTTTTAATTTTAAAGTATATTGAAAAAAAAATTTTTTTTAAATAATAATCGAAATAATTTACTATATTTTTAAATGTTATATTAAATACTATATTACTATAATAATTTCAATATTAAATAGTGTGTTGGTGATTAATTGTGTCTTAGCAATGAAATATAATTCACAAAAAGCCACCCCTCAGAGTATATGTAATCGATTTCGCTCAAACTTGATTAAAAAACATTGTTATTTTGTTGGAAAATTTGGGGTGATGCGTTATGGAACCGCACTCATGATCATCCACATGGTTATATGGATGCATTTTTTTGCGCTAAAAGTATTTAAACTTCATTTTAGAAAAAGTCACGAGAGCTTACTGTACTCAAATTGTTAAATAAAAATGACAGCGAAAATAGAAGAGGGGGGCTGATTCCGGTATGGATAGGGTTAAGTATGCAATGATTGTATGTATATACATAAATATGTAATCTTCATATTGCTTGTACTATTTTTGTTTGTGTTTAAAATTTATAGAACTGAAAATACTCATATATTTATTTTCAACGAAGTAAAAAATGTGCATATAACTGCCAAATATATAATATCTCAGTTAAAATTTTTTTTTTACTCAATCGGGTGTAACATTTTTATAAATGTATTACTTAAAAATGTACTTTTATAAATTATAATTTATGGAAAATTAGACTTATTATAAACCTACTCATTTATTTATCAAAACCGATAATAAATCAGACGAATTTAAAAGTGGAGGAGGAATGAGGGTGAGATTGGAGGCGTTTGATGGAATTGCTGTAATCTGTATAGCCGCGGATTATAGATAACTTGTACTTTAATTATAATACATTTCTAAATTCAATTTGTCACTATAAATAAGTAACATGTGCTGATGCATTAAAATCACAAAATTTTATAAATAAAAAGTATGTGTCATGTGTCTCTCACCGCAACAGAATAAACTTATCATATATTATAAATGTGTTGACCGATTTACCGTTATAGGAACAGACTTATAAACCTTACAAAATTAGGTACAAATAATGAAATATACCTTGTTCTTTGTGCCGCAAATAAATATTAGATGCTAACATTGTCATTTGCGTTCGACTAAAAATATTATTTCATTGTTTAGTACGTATATCATTGACTTATATATTATTTATCTAGACCGGCAAACTGGACAAAAACGTCCAGAGCATATTTCAATTATATAAGGTATATTAGTTTCGTTTTGAAGAGGGAATTAAAATTTTATAAATTCAATATTATATTCAGAATTCAATATTATAAATTTTAATAGGCTTTTTGTCATTATATATTGATTGAATTCCCTCTTTAAAACGAAACTATTACCGTGTATATATTTGAAATGCATTAATAACCTCATGAATTTCGTATTGATTATCGATATACAGTATAGATATATTTCTCCGCGGACGTTTATTACCATTGAATATTTTTTGTCAGTTGGCCGGACTAGATGAATAGTATGTATCCAAATTGGTACGTTTTTAATTGGTAAGCATTTAATTTTAGATTGCAGATCTAGCTGTAGTTGTTATAGTGTAATGTCTGGTATATACATATTATTATTATTATATGTATGTTGACTACTATGTATTTATAATCATGAACAAAATAAAATACATTCTACGTATTGTCTTGCGTATTATACATTTCTTGCCACCCGGGTACAAATGGTAAAATAATTACATTTAACCGACGTACAACATCCAAATTCTTGATCGAAAATTTTTTATATTTGTTAGAATCTTTGAAGTTTTCTATTAAATTTAATTATTCATTTATAATAATAAATACTAATTGTCTGATAATATTTTAGATCAATTAGAATTTCTAGTATGCTCAGTCATCTATATTTACGAAAGCTAGAACACACATGTGTGATGTGAATTAGCTAAAAGCATATATCCACCGAATTGAACACGGCCAATTTTATGGCCGCGACGAAAAGTTTTAGATTTCAGATTATAGATTGACCTTATCCAGGGGCAAAGGAAGACAGACAGATGCTCTTACACACAGGGCCATAAAATAACACTTTATTTCAAGAGCACCTTTTCAACGGCCTATTGAATTACCTAAACATATAGGGGTTTGCTTTCATTGTTAAGATGGTGTTATATTCTATTTTCATACAAATGTATCGATCAATAAAATGACAAAATATAGAAACATGTAGTGTTTTTCAATGTAAGTAAACTTATTAATTAATAAAAAGGAGTCCATGAAAGACATTATAGAATATTATTCAGTCGAGGTCTTATTCATCGAATAACTTTACATAAAATCTTACAAACAGAAAAATAATTGGTGCTTAGACCTATTGACCAAAAGATTATTGAGTCTAGACTGACAAACTGATTGACCTCCACAGCGGATTTCAATTATATACGATAATAATTTCGTTTTAAAAGAGGGAATTTTATCTATATTTGAGCATGAATAACGCCCATGAATTTGGTATTGATTCTATATAGCTATATATGATATATTCCTTCGCGGAAGTATATTATATTATAGAATTTTGAGTCAGTTTTTCATTAATAATATATCAATAAAATATAGGTCAATGTATAGACCTTATTATTCAAGTAATATCCATAGACATTATACTATAACACCAACTTTAAAAGTATAGAAATATAATGTATATGATAATATCAGGGTAATTTGACTACATATATATATATAATTTATGACATACAAATATATTCAAATATGTATAGAAAGCGAAATTAATGAAATATATTCATATATATATATAATACGAACCACTACTCTTGTTGCATTATTATTATTATGGGTGCTGGACAAGATCAAACCAGATTGGACTAGATTTCAGAATTATTAAAGCAGCCTTGATGTATTTTAGTCACGTTTCGAGAGCAGGAGGGATGGAAAAGAATGTTATGCTCGGTCAAATGGAGGGAAGGAGAAGACGTGGATGATCAAGAAAAAGATGGCTGGAGCTCGTGGAAAGGTGAAACTTTTATAATACCGTCGAAAAAAGATTAAAATGTTGACCGGCAAATTTTAATATTGTTCTATTATACATATTTCGTTTTATTTTCATTTAAATTTAGCATTAATGGGGAATAGAATAGAAATGCAATCGGGAAAATAATCTTAATGAAACTAAATAGCTTGAAATAAGAAAATATGGATTTTAAATATTATTTAATTGTGCCGTATTTTTATAATTGAGGCATAAGTATTTAAAATCTTTTTAATTATAATATATTTTTTGATTTGCATGCACTTATTGTATAGGATTGCCCAAAGAAACAAGACTATATACTTATGTAATATAATAACGTTAGTTACTATTTGAATATATAATTAATTGATCAGAGAACATTAAAATTTAAAAACTAAATAATTGATTATTAAATAATAATAAATTAACGATTCGTAGAAATCAAGGTAATTAAAGGTACTACTTGTAATTTAAAATGTTATATATATTAATTTTGTATATAATTTTATTTTTTAAATAATGCAATAAAATTATAAAATCAATCATGAAGTTCAGAAAATAAATGAATTTCCTATTGATTAAATTTCCAGTTATTTTTCCTGTTCCTTATATTAAATGTCAATAATGACAAATAACTATTATGACATTCTCACATTTAACAGACACTCAACCAACATTTGCACCTGATGACACTAATGAGGACAATACATCAATATCAACTGCATTTTGTTGTAAAGCTCCGGAGATTAATGCTTATGTTCGAATCTGTACTTTTAATGTGAACTCTAAAGTTCCAGTGGGTGCATCGCTTGACTCCTGGTTAGGCACAGATAACAAATCTGATGTTATTGCAATCGGTCTACAGGAATTGACCTTTAGAGCACGAGAAATAGCACTGGGACTAAAAACTGTGAACGCCGAAATGGAGCAATGGATGTCAAAGATACTTTCTTGTAATAGCATCGCTGGTCACTATGTAACGTGTGGGAGTCGAAGAATGGGAAGTCTACTAATGATCATATTAATAAAACAAAATAGTTCCGTTGCAGTTTCAAATTTGATTATGAGTAATATAGCTACAGGAAATCTTGGTATGGCAAATAAAGGAGCTGTGGCCATATCGTTATCCTTCAAAGGGATTAAATTATGTTTCATTAATGCCCATTTAGCAGCTGGTCCTAGCAATGAACAACGACGAGCCAATGACTTTCGAGTAATAATGAGCAAGCTTTCAATGGGAAAAAATAGCGAGAATAAAATACCAATAATGGATAGTGATTATGATGGACTTTTTTTATTTGGAGATCTAAACTTTCGATCGATGAACATTACTGCTTTTGCAATGCACAAAAAAATAGTCAATTCATCAGGGTCAGTAGAAAACCTATTACAATTTGACGAGTTTCAAAAATTTAAGCCAAAAGACCCTTTTTACGGATTTTTCGATGAAAGTAAAATATCTTTTTTACCTTCATACAAATATAAAACGGATACTGATGAATATAACATAAAAGAGAAACATCGATGTCCATCATATACAGACCGTATATTATTTAAAGGACCACATTGCATTAACCTGACTTATAATATGCATCCTGAAATTCATTTCAGTGACCACCGGCCAGTTAGTGGAGATTTCTTCATTAGCAAACCAAAAACAGTTGTTATGCAACGACCCTCGATGGTTGATCATATAGAAATAAAACTGGAAAACGAAACTATCGACTTTGAAGTAGTAAAATTTTTAGAGCATAAACGAGTTGTAACTTATCTACAGAATATGGGAGTTCTTACGGTTCAATATAAATTTACCTGGTTCAAGTACAATGATAAACTGCCGAAATGGCTCATGATAATCCCGAGAAAGGGTATCCTTAAACCAAAAGAGCGCCTCCGCGTTGTTTTTGATGTCGATATTCCTTATGACGATGTGTCGAAATTTAATATGGGATTCCAAACAATTAGTGGAACCTTAATCTTTCTTAGGCTCCACAACGGTAAATCCTTGAAAGTGAATATCCAAGGTACATTCATAACAACCATGTTTGGACTACCGATAGATATACTTTGGATGTTGAAAAAGCCAGCATCCGAAATATCTACAGCTCAGCTACTTCAACTTTATGCCAATAGAAATTTAGATGGTCCACCAGAAAATTCCATGGCGTTCAATTTGCTAAAAAGGCTTTTCCTTTTTCTCAACCCAGGGAGCAAGCATCGTAGGGATAGCTTTCATGAGGTGGAAGGTGTACAAACAGAAATAGCTTTCATTCGAGAAATGATGGATAATAATAATCTGAAGCCAGATTGTACTCTGTCGAAACAGTCGGTACTTGAAGTTATTTTTATCTTTCTGATAGCTTTACCAAAACAACTCATCCCATTACGAGTGATTGATGCGTGCATAAAGGATTCACATAATTGCACTTCAGGAGATATATATCATATCAAAAGCAAAATAAAATCAGCTAGTGCCAATTGGAATCTCCTGACCAAGCTTTGTCTACAGCTTAACCAATTTGTAGACCATTCCCTACCAAATGAACTGTCAATAATATCACATTGCCTTACAACTTCGATCTTTAGATACGAACCTCAGGACGAATTATACAACAAAACATTGGCATTTTGTAAATTTATTCTGAACGACCCAAGTAGTCTTTCACTAAACAGCCTTCCGACAATTCCTACAACGTTTAATATGGGTAAACGATTAAGTATGAGACGTACCAGCATCTCTCAAAATAGACCTATAAGCTCTGCAAATTCCAGGCGTGCTAGTTTCCTTAAACGAATTAATTCATAGATCCTTTCTATTAATTTGTTTAATAATACAATTTTGTTATAATATTGCAACTCCTTCATTTTAAAATTGATGTAGTATAGAAGTATAATAAAGAATCCAGAATCAGGGAATAAAAACACGGAATATAGGTTTTTAAAATAGCAATAAAAAGAATTGGGCGTAATCTTTTTTAAAACCAACTGTCATTATACTACTGCGCATGTTTAAGTAAAAAAATGTTTACACAATTTTTAATAAATATCTATTAAGAAAAATATATCAAGGTACTGCATATATAATATATTAAAATATAGTTATATTTTTCTCTCAATCCGCTCCGCGATCGTGCATTATTTTTTCGAATGCATTTCGTTAATAATAATATCCTATATACATTATGTATATCCTATACAAAAAATATTACGCAGTGTTGAATCTTCGAAATATTAATGAGTATTTTGCCAATTTAACATAATTTTTCAATTAACATGATCATTATTAGAATAGTATTTCTACCAACACATATTGAAATATTTCATTCAGATTATAGTTGTATTATATACAATCATAAAAATGTATTAATGAGGTTATTACCTAGAATGCATATAAAAAAATATCCTGTTGAAAATATCCTATAATATATTTTTTTGTTAAAGAAACTACTATCATAAGACGCAATTTGCAAAATGTATGAATTTTAAAGCTAAGAAAACATTATTTAGTTATATATAAATTGTATAAGGAAAAATGGAAATCATAAATAGTAATAACTAATAATGAAATTAACGGAACTCTGTTTGTTAACGGATAATTTCGAGCCCTGGAAATGTCAATTATTATAGTTCAATGACATTTACCACATCATGATTGCGAACACAAAATATTCATGCTAATTAATTGTTTTGTTGTAGATATCTCACGATCTTTCTTTATCTGTATTGTTAAAATAAAGATGTTTTTTATCCGCATTTATCCAGAAATATATATATATTCAATTGTGCAAATTACATTTATGTATCGAAGGCTTCTTGAAATTAAACAGAATTATAAATATCATTACTGCTTATTGTCCTTTTCTGGTTTCAGTGATTAGAAAGACAAACAAAGTCTACTACTGGAAAAGTGAACTGTAGCACAATTTTTTTTTAATTTGAAACTAAATATTTTTAACATTTTTGAATGATGTATGACATTTACATCATTCATAAAAAAAAATATTACAATCTCATAACCTAAACTTTAAAACTATATTTTAATTCATTACGAAAATGATCTTTTCAGCATGAAATCTGTCGAATATTCTAACCTAATATTTCGAAGGAATTTATTTTTTACCAAAGAAGTTCGGGGAAATGTTTCTGATCAAATTCTTGATTTTTTTGAATTACCCATTTCAAAGTTTACACTAATAAATAGCAGCAAGAATATAAATTTGAGGCATTTGGCCACATCATAATAATTCATATTGATATATAAATCTTATCAGCAAATTTTTGTAATTAGTAAAATTTATAAAATTAGTTTCGGATGAATAATTTAATTCATGACTTCAATGAAAAGCAAAAAGGTTAATCTTAAAGGCCATTTTAATCTTAAAGTAAATTTTAAAAAATAAAGCGTATATGTTTTTCACTTATAAAAAATGGAAACAAATAAATACGAAAGCGATTCAACTAAATGAATCCCAACTATAAAAGCAAACCAAATAATTCTATAATCACAACCGGCAAATTTTATAAAGCAACCAAAGTATAATCAAACTACTTACAAAAGCAAATTACTTCAAGATACCAGCACAATAATAAAAATATATATAAGTAAAAAGATGAGTGTAGTTCAAAATATCACAATAATTTTATTTAGTATCAATCAAATGACCTGTACAAGAGACAAAGACATTAACGTTATGAGATGGGATCGATAAAGAAAGAAAATTAGTCAACCAATCACAATTAAGCTAAGCGCGTTTAACATCACCGATATCATCTATAGAGTCCTCCTCGATCTACAAAAAGGTAAAATAAATGATGTAAGGTTTCTCTTTAATCCCTTAGGACTTCTTTATGCTCATATATTATACTATAAAATTAATTTTTTAAATTATATTATACATAGAATCAATCTATCAATAAAATATGAATATCTTTTAATTAATTTCGAATTATATAGTATATATTATACAAATCAGTAAATAAATATTTAATTTGCTAATTTACAATAGACACTAAGAAGTAGCAATGTAATTAAAATCAATTTAATCAAACAAGTAAATCATTTTTAAAAACACACCGAACTAGACGAGTTTACTTTGAAAGCCATTCTTTCGAAGCTTTAACATATTGTTGTCAAAAAGTTGGATACATTTAGATATTTCGAAAAAGAAAAAAGGCTACTTGTTAGTAGTAGAAAATTAAGGAACCAACCTCGGGCCACTTCTCGGAAAGGATATCTATGAGGTCGTCTTTGACATCGCCTTGGATAACAATTTCATCACTATTGCCAGTAACCGAAGATCCAGTAGCAAACTTTTGACCGAAAAACTTACTGGCTACCTTTAGATCAATATCTACAATACAATAAAAATACAGGACAGATTTTTGTACTACTAACAGTAGTATAGCGTAAACATAGACATTATTAGAAACAGTGTAAAATTAAATAAAAATTTAGGTACTTAACATACAAACGTTTCGACAGAATTACTTTCGAGACGTATGAAAGTTAAGTTCCCGTTGATTTAATCTATTAAAATTTAATTTCACTGGTCAATTTTACAGAGGGTGTAGGCAGTGCAGTGTCTGCTCTTTAGACTGCTCGGTAGAACATCCTTTTGACTAATATACACTTCTCTACCGTACAGTAATAATTCTGCTTTTTAATAAAATAAAATTTTTCTTCAATCATTCTTTTTTAGGATCCTAGCTAAATCTAAGCCGGTAATTGATGAAAATGTTATACTATATAAAAGACAACTCAAACGATTTCAGTTTGTCCTATTCCATTTTCGAAAACAAAAAGGTACATTGATAAACGCCGTTCTAGAAGCTTACAAGTCCCAATAATCAAATCAACAATATCATGGTAGTGATGCAGAACCTTCTTTATAATAGCCTTACTAGGCGAAAAGCAGACACTTAGTTTATTAGTATTACACGATTATATTTCTATTATGCGCATCTCAACACACTCCGCCATTATAATTTTTTTAATAAAATAACAATTAAAAGCCAGAACTCACTGTATGTAGAAAGACCGGTAATTACTGTAACGAATTTTTTCTTTCCTCTAGATGCCCTGGATACTACAATCTTGTGCTCCACAGTCTTCTTCTTTTTAACTTGAGCCTTTCCACCGCGGGTCTGTCGTTTCTTGCCATCGTCTCCATTGTCTATAACGAAAATACAATAAATCAATAATGTCATGTAAAATAAATAGCCAGCCACTTTCGTACCTTGTGAGTCACCAGACATCAGTTGTTCAAAAAGGTCAGGAAGATATTTCTCCATCCACAGTCGACATTTGTCCGGATTTCCAGAAAATTCGCAATATTCCACAGGTAGTGTACACTCTATAAATCAACATCGTGTGGATAAATAAATTCTACAGTATACACGCGCGAAAAAAGTGTTAATAAGTACTCACCACCACAATATGAAACATTTACAGGATATGCAATACCATCTTTTGGTCCTTCATATGGCATCCATTCATAAGATGCTACTTCAGCCATTTTCTATAACAGATTAACACTTTAAATTGGTAAAATTCGACTAATAAAAAATATAAATTGAGTTGATTTTAAACAGGACGATTTTTGACTAATTCTCCACTTAGTCAGGACAGAGAATTAATTTTGTCTATTAATAAATGTATTCCCTTTTTCAATATTGCCCAGCCTATAAATACTTTGATCATATATTATGTACTATGCAAATAGAACTATCTGAATTCTGACTACCAAAAGTAATCTAGCCATTCCATGCAAAAGTCTAGTTGTTAAATGAAAAGAGTAACACTCATATCTTGAAGTTTTTTCATAATTATTATTGAATTATTTCATCTATTTCACTATATTGATGTTATTTAATATTTATTTATGAACTGTTTTAATATACTAATAGCTATTACTATTAATTTTTTTGACATTCATATTTGTCTATAGATAAAAATATATATTGGCTTTGTGATGCTCAAACAATAATATAGTTAAACAATTGTTCATCATTAAAAGAAGATTTAAAGTCGAAAAGTATGATCCAATTATGAGTATTTTCTTTTAAAATTTAAATTGTATTTTAGTTTTTATAAGTGGTTAATATTATCATAAATAATGTTTTTATACACCTTTATCATTAATTGGGACTAAGGGAACAAAGCAGCTTACACATGTTTTGCACTATTTACTGAGTTTCTTGGTATTTATTTATCTATCTAGTTGGTTCATGGCCTTATGCTCATAATGTTTATGCAATATCCAAATAAGTTAATACACATATTAAAGAATAATAAATTATTCAATTAATTAAGTCAGAAATATACAATTTAAAAATATTAATTGGGAAATTAAAAATCAAAATAAAGCAAAAACATGTATTAAAATAAAGAAATATTTTTAGCTACTGTAATTTAGACATCCATATATTTTACCACAAATAGTGAGATTTCTATTATTCAGGGTGGCCACATTTTGTAGAAATAATTCAATTACACTCGAGTTTTATTTACGTATTTGGGTCCTAAGTGGACTTAAGATATAAGTCCATCCTCCCAGTGGTGTGGGTCCAATGTGGACCCATGATAGACTGATGCTTTATTATGCAACCTAACAATCTGATATTTGCTATGGAGATAGGAAATACATATTAGCAATAGCCACTGGGTGGATGGCACTATTGTACAATAGCCACTTGTGAAAGGGGAAACAAATTTCATTGGATTATGAAAATTACTGTAATTCCCATGAGCCATTTTTAGAATTCTCTTAATGCTAAATTTCATTGTCATGAGAAAATTACTGAGATTTTATTGGTTTACATATTTGCATGGATATAGTTAGCTAATTCTGACTATGTTTATTTGTAGAGTTAGGTGAATAAAGAACATAGCTAGACAGGAAACTAGCTAATATATGTATTTCTGTATAATCGATTTAGTTTTTATCATGAACATTACATAGCAACATAATATATAACTATGAGTAAATTGAAAAAAGAGGAATAGAAATATTTATATATATATATACTTTATGATTTTTATAATATATTACCAATAGATAGGTATTTATATATCCTGCATAGGCATTTTTATAATAATAATAATACACCAATTTTAGCATCAATGGTCGCATTTCCATAATTTCAAAGGTAATTTTTGTATAAAATAAAAATATATATATATGGCTTATCTGTAAAGCATAATTGAATGATTTATAGAAATTTATAAATATTTTATCTGTTAACAAATTTATTTATTTCAATTCAAGTAATATTGCAGTGGGGACGTTTTATTCAAATCATAATAAAAATATATTTAGTGAGTTTTATGCTTTTATCTACAATATTATTTTACATTTACAACAAATAATAGTAGGTATAGTGATTAAATACTATGGAAGTAATCTTACTAATTTATTTTTTATCAAAATAACAGTTTACTTTCTCTTTTATTTTATAAGCATTAGTTTTGTATTCTTTCACATATTGTTTTAGTAAAGAATACTGTATTTCTTGTAAAAATTATAAACATTATATTATGTAGAATATTGCATACAAACATTCATTTCCAAAAAGTACTCTAATACAAACATTATAACAGGGTATCATATTATATTGTTTTCTTGTGCACCATTTTCGCGTCATGCCATAATAAAATAATATTGTACAGATATGTAATCAATAATCAGATTGTTTTCTATTTGATAGCATTACCAAGGTGTAATTTTTTATTTACCAATCAAATGTTCACTAAGGAGAAATCTAAGATTATATGGGCAATCTGCATAGCCACTGGAGCAAGACATTTGTATAGCCATAAAGAAGAGGTTAAAAGCCATTTTAGACAAATCTTAACAGTATTGATGTTAACATTTAAAAATTGGATTTTAGCAACAACAAAAATGAAAATGTCCCCTTTGCAATAATCATGTATATAACTAAAATATTTCCAATACATAAAAGTATATTCAAGGATATTTGAGATTTCTTAAAATCCAGTATATTCAAGTATTATTATAATGAAGAGATGAAATTATCAGAATGACTTTGAATTAGAAGCAATTTTAATTATTAATACAATATGTATAAGTTGATGAATAATAAGAAGACTATGTATCTCAACAATCAAAGCCTTGTCCATTTATTGCATCACATTAGAAATTGTCATTTGAACTTGATGATTGGAACAACAAACAATTTTATCTGAAAACGTTTATTTGCAGATGCAGTTTAATGTCATACCTCGTACAAAGCAGTACATGTTTGAATTCAAGACATAAAAAACAATCAAGCTTTGTTACAATGTAGCTTGTTGTGTAAGATGCAAATGACAGAAATTTACAAATTGAATAAGTGTTGATAAAATTCAAGGAAATTCCAGGCTGGTGGGCACCAAGAATATAGTTTTACATTCATTTTACTAAAGATATGTTTACTTTGTATTTGTTTAAATAATCTAAAATATTAATCAACATTAAATAAAATTAATTAAAAAAATAAATAGAAAATATAGAGGACGTGTTATTTTATAATTTGTCTGTTGTAATTTTGTAAGATGTACAAGTGTGTGACAGACGGGAAGCATTTTATCAAATTTTATTCAAATTTTGAAATAAACTTTGGTAAATGGCTACAAGCAATAAATGAAATGGTACATAACAAAACAGGCTGTTCCATGTGGTAATAAATGGCTCATTTAAATAATGTTGTGCTTTGTTTAAATTTCACTCTTTTTTATCTGTATATTGGAGTTCCTTGGAATGAGCTGGCATTATCTCTCTTAATTAATATTTATGACTTTCAGTATTATTTAAAGTTTTGGGATTATTGGGTATTCTATATTACACACTTAATTAATGTCTGAATTTCATGCATTTAATATATACAGTAAGAAAATGATGACATTTATTAAATTTATGATGAAATAAGTACCTCACTTCCATAGATATAAAAATAATGTCTATATAAATATTGATATTTTTAACAGATTTTATAATAAAATATTTGATTAAATCTGTAATAAAATGATGAAGTAAAATGCATTGCCATTACAACACACAAATCTTATTTTAAATCAAAGAATGCCATGATATTTATATTCAAAAGTTAAAATACATAGAAAGTTATATTAATGAATTATTATTCAATTACAAAAATAATTAAATAATAATTAAACATGGAAGCAATGAGAGGAATATTTTATTACATTAAATTTACCCTCACATTACTTTTTATAATACTATTTTTATTTCAGATATTCCTTTAATCATAAATTCAACAGTTTGTTCTGAAAGAAAAAATATATGAGTCAGAGAGTGTATGAGTCCTATATCAGTAATTAATCAGCTGTCTTGATTTATGTATCTTCAATATCTGATGTCAATATGTAGTAAGTATATCCAACATTATATTGGAGATTTCTCAATATAATGTTTTAAAGAGATTCTGGGTATATATATATATATATATCTTACAGTGATTTATGAAATATATGATAATTCTCCAATTGAATATTATTATATAAAGAAATTTTAACATTGGATATATTCATTATTCCACTCTCTGATTTGTATCTTCTCTTTCAGAGCAAATTGTTGAATTTGCCATTTAAGGAATATCTATAATAAAAATAATAATATACAAAGTAATATGATAAGTAATAGCAACATAGCAACATTTGCAATGAAATAAAAGTTACTTCACCCAATGTGGATCACATATGTTGCAATTTTCTTATAAATGAAACAGTTTCTAAAAATATTTTTCATAGTAAGAAGCTGAGAAGTTTTCATTGGCTTATGAAAAACAGTCAAAATTATAAGTGTATATAACCATATCACAGAATAATTTCACTTACAAATTTTCTGCTCATGTTTTCAACATGATTTTATACTCTCCTACTGGTTTCAATTAATTATATATTACAATTTTATACTATATTTTATAACTACTATTTCTACTATATTATTATTGTATAAGTATTCCTTATTGTACCATTTTATATAGTATTGCATATATATAATATACATACTTATATAGTTACCTATGTCTTCATTAGATTCTTGTGATCAGGATTGTCTTTATCATCTCTCTCATCTAATCCT